>WWET01003785.1:103102-133151 GCA_011038615.1 Limnodynastes dumerilii | reverse complement strand
TTTGCGTGTGTAAATAGGGTGCAATTCTTAACTTTGGATACAGTCCAAAGTCATATTTGTAAAGGTATGCCTGGCATATACAATGCATCCAGAAAGTAATTACAGCGCTTCTTTTTCCACATGTTACAGGCCTCAATCCAAAGTGGAATCAAATAATTTTTTCCCTCAAAATTCGACACACATTACCCCATAATGACAACATGAAAAAATTTTTGGGAGATTTTTGAAAATTTATTAAAAATCAAAAAACCAAGAACTCACATGTACATAAGTATGCACAGCATTTACTCAATACTTTGTTGATGCACCTTTGGAAGCAATTACAGCCTCAAGTCTTTTTGAATATGATGCCACATGCTTGGCACACCTATCTTTGGGCAGTTTTGCCCATTTCTCTTTGCAGCACCTCTCAAGCTCCATCAGGTTGGATGGGAAGCGTCAGTGCAGAGCTATTTTCAGATCTCTCCAGAGATGCTCAATCGGGTTCAAGTCTGGGCTCTGGCTTGACCACTCAAGGACATTTCCGAGTTGTCCTGAAGCCACTCCTTTGATATATTGGCTGTGGATCAAGGATGTCTCTGTACATTGTTGCATTCATCTTTCCCTCTATCTTGACTAATCTCCTAGTTCCTGCCACTGAAAAACATCCCCACAGCATGATGCTGCTGCCACCACCATGCTTCACTGTAGGGATGGTATTGGCCTGGTGATAAGCGGTGCCTGGTTTCCTCCAATTTGAGCTTCATGGCAAAAGCTGCGAATACTTGTACATGTGATTTCTTAGTTTTTTATTTTTAATAAATTTGCAAAAATCTTCCAAAAACTTTTTCACGTTGTCATTATGGGGTATTGTGTGTAGAATTTTGAGGGAAAAAATAATTTATTTCATTTTGGAATAAGGCTGTAACATAACAAAATGTGGAAAAAGTTAAGTGCTGTGAATACTTTCCGGATGCACTGTATCCATTGAAAAACTGGACCTCTAGGAGTCACAATAAATAACAATAATCATAATATCCAACCATTGAGAAGATAAACAGATACAGTAAGACCCAGAACAGATATGCTATTGCAATTATACCTGGCCAATTGCAGGTCAAGAATCAAGTCGGGCAGCATATCAGAATGAACAAACCTTTAAATCGATGTGATATACCATCCACATTTCTAAGTTGAATCGTAATATAACCATGAGAAACTTTAAATTTGAAATGTATTCCTGTAGTTATTGTGCAAACATTTTCCTATATTGCAGATAATGTAAAGTAAACTGCTGTGTGGACCTCATATCTGTCAGCCTAAGCAACTTAAGCACACCCTAACCTACTACTCAGCAAGATTTTTCTGCCCATTACAATGGGTTCTTCTCTAAGCTGGTTAACAGTGACTTTGTAAATTTAATAAACAGTAAATGTTCATTCCTTAGACAATATGTCAGCTAGCTGAACATTCTTTCTCTGATAGATAATGTGATTTCCCTTTAAATCATAATCAAATATATGTTAGTTAGATATCACTATAATCTTCCAACCGCCAAAAATCACATCCAAATTTGGCCTTCAATATTGGCTTCAGTTCTAATTTTCTTTTATTAACAGTAAAAATCAAATCTTCTGATGATTAAAAATGACCGCAATCTGATTAACCACAAGTTTTAAAAGCTCTTCAAAAAGTAAAAGTGCTTTGCTGGTGCATAACGCTTTTTAATTAGCTAATTAATTTTCTTTTGGTTGTATTACAATATTTGAAACATTCTTAACGTCATTAGTGGCAAACATGTCATTTTTGATAAGCATTACGTTTTACAATGCATTAAAATTACTACCTTTCAATACTACTTTCTGGGTAAAAAACAAACAAAAATATCCATAAAAAGTTATAATAGATTAAAACCCTAAAACGTATAATATATTTTTTTTTATAACCTAGTTCATTGTAGCTTTACAGTTTACTTAAAAAGTTTGGTATTAGTTATTCAAATCCCTTGCACTAAAGGAAAAAGAACAGCCAGCAAAAAGCTATATATTCTGTGCTAGAGGGCTAACAACCATTGAGAGATACTAATAAAGGTTTTTCACTGGCTTCTGTCTTTAGAAGGCAAATATATATATATATATTTTTTATAACCTAGTTCATTGTAGCTTTACAGTTTACTTAAAAAGTTTGGTATTAGTTATTAAAATCCCTTGGAACTAAAGGAAAAAGAACAGCCAGCAAAAAGCTATATATTCTGTGCTAAAGAGGGCTAACAACCATTGAGAGATACTAAAATATACAGACAGATATCGGTCTACACATTTATAGTGTGTGTTTGTTTTTTCACCACTAGGTCCTTGCAGAATTTTGAGCATGTCTAGTTATGCCTTTGATAGCCAACGTTTGTTAAAGTAAACGCCCTCTACCTGTCCTCTTCACACTGCACCATTACAATCGTTATGAAAATAGCACTTTGCCAAAGGTACTGCCTCATAATGGGTATGTTTATTATTGGATTGTGCACCCATTGTATGGTTCTCATTTTTAATGGAGATGAATCAATTAAAACAATAAAAGAATACTGATTTTTGTGCATTTCTGTATTGACATTTTTTATAGTAAAGAAATAGCCACTGCAGTGTAAATAGGAACGACAAACAAATACTGACCAATTACCTTTTAACTCCAATAATCAGTTTTTGTTTCTTCTCTAAATAATTCTAAGTAGGGTCACAGAGGCTTAATTGAATGTGAATACAATATTTACAAACATATATATCACAATTTACTTCCATACTTCAGTACATATTAAGATATTATCAGTGTTTGTCTGCCATCTAGTGGACTGTGTTTTACTACACAATTTAAGGGCAGGCATCAAACAGCAAGAGAATAGGTGAATTAATAAAGTTTGACAAATGATTGAGAAAGGAAATACCCATGTGGTATTCTTAACCTGTCACTGGCACCCAATATAACTTATTTCTACGAAACTTATTCAAGTCTCCTGAGTGCTCCATTTGCTATATTCGGTACATTTATTACACTTGGACAGCAGCACGAGCAGATTTATATTATTTAAGCGCCATTTTTTCCTGTATTGGGGATCGTTTCGTGTGTGTTTAAAAAACAGAAAGAAATAATTTGACAGATCAATAGCGCTATTATAAAGATCACCAGTATTCAGTCTAACATAGCTATTAAGTCATATGGGAAAGGAAAAAATTGCATAAATATTGAAACTAAAAACAATTTCTATTTTAGAAAGAAAACTGCTGCTATGTTTGTCTTGCAAACCAGAATTGACTATACAGAATCTTTAAAACTTTTGTATTTATTGCACAAGGATTAAAAAGGCAGTTTGTTTCTCAATTGTGTTTAACAAAAATCTATTCCACAACTGTAGAAATTGCAACAAATGACATTAAAACAGACATCTATAAATATATTTTTCCTCCATTATCCTTAAACACTAAATACTTGTTTAGCAACAGAAAATCCTTTCACTCAAAGCTTTCTTCCACAGTTCAAGTGATTGAAAAATCAAAAAATTACAAACAGTTAACACAATAATGTCCATCACACAATTGAAACATTTATCATTTTGTGGTTACATTGTAGAAAGAAATTCCAAAGCTTGATCTAAAAGACGTCATTCTGTGCATGCGCTGCTGTTGATCCACTACAGAAATGTCTTTTGTATGCTTAACTTGGCATATTTTCTGATGCCTGTAAATGAGGAATATAATTAATGATAACCCAAAATATATACGTGATCAGAACGCAACAAACTTTAAAGAAAGTAACAAAACTAACAAAGAGAAATACAGCAACTTTATAAGTAAGGAACCCTTTTAAAAAAACATGTTACTTGAGTTTGTATAGAACCATGCAGAGATCTAGAGGTGTGTGTCCTAGATATATTGCAGTGTAAAAATATAGAAAAATATAGAAAAAAAGCAGCCAGTGTATCCCTGCTTTGTATTTCATGGGGCAATTTGACTCCTTTGTTTCTGCTTAACGCAGAGAAAGGCCCTGTGGTGGGTTATTCAAATGTTGACAAGGATGGGTAGCTTTAAAACTTAATGATGCATGTTTTTTGCCACTGAAGCTGATCATGTAAGTCATAATATAGAAATCAATATTAAACATAAAGGCCCCTATTCAGACTTATAATGAAAGTGGTGCAATGCATTAAAATGCTGTCTGTTATCGCACATAGCACACAACAGAACATTGCATATTTTACACTGCAGTTAGGTAGGTGTTGAGCTAAGACGCTGCACTAGGGGTCTAGCAGGATACTTGCCAGTGTTTCCAAGTTTGACACAAGACTGATTGCTGCATTTATTGATAACAATGCATCGGATCCACACTTACTACAAGGTGGAGTTTTCTGATTACTAGGATCAGAAACCCCCTTTGGTAAAGATAAGGAAGTGGAAGGGATGGTACGGAAACATAAGGTAGGGGTGAGAGGCAATAACTCTCCTCGTCCATGCAGTTATTAGGGGAGAGACTTGCCAATCTTCCACTGGGGTGTTAGCATTTTGTTGTTGTTTTCTTTAAGATCTACCCTACTTAGATATTGTGTAGATTTGGAAAGACAGATGTTTTAATATAAACAATATTAAAAGTAATAATACAATTATAATACAATATAGCTTCCCAATCTGGACATTTACCAGTATAAAAGGAGTATGTAGAGAAGGATAGGATACCAGAGTATGGAGAGATACTATACTCCGCTTCTATTTTACACTACAATTCTCTAACTGTAATTACAATTGGGTTCAGAAATTATGTGTATCAAATAACAGTTCAAAAGGGAACAGACCGGTCTGTAATATTTGGTGGCTTTGATTATGTTTTGATTTCACATTCACATCTTTTCGTATTGTATATTTTTGTACTATTTATGCTGTCAATGACTATTAATGCTGACATTTTAAACAGTGTTGCGATATAACACTTGTTTGTGTTTTAGGTTTATTTAAATACAGTTTCTAGAAGTGTATTTGCAATATCAGTAGAAAAATGTACTTCTAACATTAAATTACCTAACAGAATGAAAAATCCTACTTTAATCAGTCTATGATGATGAAGCTTACTGGGCTCCAATCACCTCCTGAACATCTACACTTACTGACAGAACAATTTTGATGCTGCAAGGTAATTTATATGCTGCCTGTTCTATGCACTCATGTTCAGTTCAAACGTTCTTGATCAAAATCAACAAAATACACAATAATCTGTGCATCTCATTGAATAATTGAAGTTGCTAAGTAACGTGATTTGTATGTTTTATGATAGGTCTCAGTTTTAACAATTTCATATTCAGTTTTGTAAAGCTTCAATGTTAATACACTTTTACAATCAAACAGAAGGTTCAAGAGGAACTTGGTTCTCTTCTTGCATTAACCATTAATGAACGGTGTTGTGGTCAAAAAGAAATCTCTTAAAAAACATGCATTATTCATATAAAAAAAGGGATAATTTATCGCTTTGCAAACAAACATAGCTTAATCTGACTACACATTATACGCAAACCAAGCAGAGTACAGACAGCATGAACAGATATTTGTAACTATCCAAAAACATCCCCACCCAGTCATCAAATCATTCAGTATTCCTAAAGGATCTGATCACCATGGGGTTCTTGATATCAAAAACAAGAACAGTTTATTTATTATAATAATTTCTTTATTTCCAAAAGATAAGATGGTAGACAATAAATAAAAGCAGTAGAAAAAAATGTTACACACAGTACTTGCCTTTAAAGTCTCTGTTGCTCTACGCAGCTCCTTTATAACGGAAGACAAAGCCTCTGGATTAATTCCTTGCTCACAAAGTCTGACACAAATTGACAAAGTCTCCATATCCAAACCAGTGTTCAAGAGCCTTGAGATTTCAAGCAACACTGCCAGGTAATAAACAGCATGAACCCATTATTAATGTGTTACAGACAGTTTGCCAAATATTTTTTAAATGTGTATGTATACATATAACATGGAATAAATCAGAGAAAAAGACCAAAAATAAAGTGCCTTGTTCAAATATGTATGTGAAACCCAGGAAAGAAAGAAAGGTCCAATCCATACTAACTTTGCATGTAACGTCTATTGACATACTTTATAATGAATTAAAACAGGACCTGAAATATAGTTTTTATTTCTTTTATCAAAATAGAATAAAATGCAGTAAATTAAAAGAGGTAACGGTACTTTTGCCTTATTTTAGACTAAAATAACAGTTGTGGTGTCCACATTTTATATGCAACAGGCAAAAAGCAGAACGAGCCACAATCACAACATTTCCACTTTTCCTTTCCACTAGCTTAGTAAATAAAGCCCTTGGAGGGGGAACACACACACACACACACACACACACACTAAGGTAAAGGTTTAACCAAAAGCCAGCATTCAATAAGTAATAAAGCAACTCTGCAAAGTTAATGAAGTTCAAAGATAACGTTATTTTATTCCATTCACATAAAGTAAAAATATAGTCCACAAAGAGGAAAGAAATAGCCCAGTGCAAAAAAAGGAGAAAAAGAGAAAATAGGGGTAAATAGTCTAGGGACTGACCAGGGTCAATCCTGTGAATCTGTAGGCAGGACACAAGGTAATGTTATAATGGACCTGTGTTAGGTAAATAAACTAAGTGACCAGGAGCACTTCCAAAGGCAGCCAAATGGAGAAAAATATCCATAAAGTTCCTGTGAATCACAAAGTGGGTAAGTTCAGAAAAATAGACCTTACATGTCCTGGCTAGAGGAGAGAGTTCCCAACAGCTGCTGTTTCATGTGTACAGAGGTACACCATCATCAGGGGAGTCCAACTGGTAAGAAGATAGGCTGCAACAGGCATCACACACAAAGTCCGTGCGTGTGTGATTCTAATTTTTTATAGAATAGTTATTTTAAAAGGACCTATTAGGCGTAATGGGCGAAATGCTTCCATTATGCCTAATAGGTCCCACACGTTGCAGGGAATAGAACCGGGTCCTATGAATGCTTAATAAATAACAACAGGAACAATAAGACCCTGATTCAATTCCCTACAAAGTAGCTGTCATAATGGGCATGATGTGAACATCACCCTATTCTATTGTAGGTCTTACATTGCCCACATTTTGCAGAATACAGGCACAGCATGTTGTGGGTGATATTGTATTTTATATATTCACTGCAAACTGTATGCAATATGACCATAAATACCTATCTAAAAAAAAAGTTAAAGAAATTATTTAGAAAATACCCCCCCCCCCAGAAAAATATTAAAAAACCACCCCCCCCCCCCAGAAAAATAATAAAACTTAAAATACCCCCTGCACTACAGGCATCAGTAAGCCCAGGCTGTCATTAAAAGCTTGGCCAGGATGGTAATTGTAAGCAAAATCACCCGTGTGCCTGTTGCTGCCAGGGCACTTTAGCATGGGAACCACAAGCACCGGCATGCCTACACCCAGAACCCTTTGCGGCCTGCAATGTCCCCACAACACAGTCCCTTTATTCTTATCAACTTGATCTTCATAGGTAGCTCCATATTACACTTGTAATCCACTCAGGCTTGTAGAATAAAAACACACTTGTACAGAAGCCTGTATTTATAACCTCCCACGCTGTCCCAGGTTATAAACACAGGTCCTGACCAGCAAATTCTTATTGTCACGGGGGCTGGCCAGACCTGCCTAGGTGTACAAGGGGGTTTTTTTTTTCTGCAAGCCTGAATAGATGTTGAATAGATGTTGAATAGATGTAAAGACTGGTGCTACATATGAAGATTAAGAAGTATCAAGGAGGTTTTAAAAAAATGTGTGTGTGTGTATATATATATATATATATATATATATATAATATTTGTTTATAATAAGTAGCACACTCATTCTAGGTTTTTTTTTTTAAGTTTTATATATTTCAGTTTATTACTATTTACTTTTATTTATTTTTACCATATGCTACAATTGTAAGCACGATTTTGGCTGCTATATCACGGGGATGTTTACAACATCCTCACTATGTTCAGCAACTTTAAAGATTTGTTTGGGACTTTTAAATTATTAATAGGTTAACTGTTTGAGCGAAATGTTGGTGTTTTGTACCAAAATCACACTCAAAAGTACTGCAATAGAATTGCATGATGTAAAATTCCGGATAATTGAATCAGGGCCTAAGAACACTGTGTGTCAATTGAATGAGAATAAGTACCTTGGGCCATAGTACCCGTACAGCAAAACGAAAAAAGTGTCAGACAGTGAAAATAAGCTGCATGGGCTGTCAGCAGGTCGCCATCTTACCATTATTATTATTTTGCTTTTAAATAGACTGCATTTTGCCCTCCAGGATAACATGTGGCAGCTGTCATATAAACAGGGGTGTGAGGAGATTCCTCATCTTTTATTCAAACTACTGTCATAATGGAACACGGAATATATTTAATTTATATTCTGTCTCAGTCTCTGACCAGATCAGCTACTGGTCATCCGGAGTCCTCAGCATCACTGAGCCCAGAGTGGTCGCAGAGATTAATTGCAGATTAAGTGACCTCTGGTGTCCTAAGTATCTGCTCTGCCAGGGCCCATAAGAGCTCCTCATTGCAATGAGCGCTGCACTCACCGTCCATGGTCTCCCGCATCGCGCTCACACTGACTGGCACACTCGCCATGGTTACATTGGATCGCGACCCGGAAGTGCTGTCAGTCAAGGGCCCGTGACGACACTAGCAGACGTTGGGGCGGAGACTTCGGAATTCCCTGGTAAAGAGCAATGCAGAGGGGAGGGACTAAAAGCACTTAACAGCTTTGAGAACACGCCCATTGTGTAGGGAGAAGACAGGAAAAGCGATACAGTTTCTATGGTGACATGGGTGTGTTTACATTCGAATTTGTTAGGCGGTTGTCTGCTTATTGGTTGATTCGGCTATTGCTAATAGAACGCCTCTTCTGTAGCCTATGATTGGTAGCTAGTATAGCCTTCGAAAGCTGATTGGTTCTACTCAGGACTCGGAGATTATAGCCGAGAGTTGAGACAGCCGCGCAGGCGGCGGGAGGTGCGTGTTGTAGCGGCGGGGTTATTAGCGGGGTGGACGCGGCGTTTCAGTGTTAGGACGGTGTCTGTAGGAAGCTGCGTGTCAATGTTACGGTCTGGGCTCCCTGCAGAACCACATTGCTTATAATATATAGAATCGCACTGCTGTGCAGCTGATTGGTGTTCAGGTAACACACTCGTACTCACACAGAAGAAGCAGCATAATCCTTTAATTGTCCATAACCCAGGACTATCATTGTAACCTTACTGCTGCTGGTTAGTGAAAAGTTGCTGATTTGTTATTATTGTGCAGACAGACATACCTAGCTGACCTGAAGAATGAGTGTTGTGCTTTTTTTTTATCGATATATTAATTTATTGAAAATCATACCAATAAGTATAATGTCACTGAAGGACAATAGATAGCTGGTATAGTTAATATTCATATTAAGCTTGTACAGACTATTTTCTCTACACTTATATATTATCTATTCTAGTCATTGGCATATGAACAACTGCAGGAATTCACTGTCTTTGATCTTGTAAAAGGCAATGATTTATTTAATTATTACAACTAATATGTGCGTTGTATGCACATGAACAATAACAGCTAAACTATTTGGTAAACTGCGTTTTCCACTCTGCCTACAAGATCTGATCAACAATGTGCTGAGCCTTTTTGGAAGAAAAATAAAAGCATGTATTGTATGAAGTCCATCATTTGGTCTGGACGTATGAGTGTTTAATATGGGTCTGGATCAGGATTGTAATTCTTTTCTAAAGAAAAGCATGTGACAGCACAAATGCATATTTATCGGTTAGTTATTTATAATTACCTCAAGTGAGTGTGATCTCTATGAGAACAGTATAATATAAACCCCCAATTACAATGCTGATGTGATATTGTGTTAGTATAACTATTAAATCTTATTTTTTTGATCCTGTTAAAGTATAGTTTTGTCTCTTATTTTTAGATTTGCTTCTTTCACTCAACTTACGGTTTCGCTGCACTTGTCATGGGGGATGTTCATGCACAGTTAACCCCAGAGTCTCCAGGACACACAGCGATTTTGAATCCTTTTGAAAGTCCAAATGATTATTGCAGTCTTCATGAGCCGTTTGTTTCCAGCCCAACAGTATTCAAGCCAGCCAAGTCTTCTGCTGTAAGTAATGAATGTGTTCAAGTGGACTGTATGGACCTGATTTAGATTTAAGAAGGAGCTTGAAATTAAGAGAGGAAAATTACACCTGGGCATAATCATGTTAATTTCAGTGATTTATTGACACTCTTTACTATTACACTGTTTAGACTTTGGGTAGGAAACCTAAACTGTAAGGGCCCAATTCAATTGCCGGCAAAGTTTTCAAAAAGTTTGCGTCGGTAAAAATACGACGCCTTCGCCGGCAATTAACCGATAAAAATTCGCCTATTCAATTATTTTTTACCGCTGTGCTAAAACAGCAGGCAGCGGTAAAAAAAATAACCATAGAAAAAAAAAATCTCTGTTAACGCTGCAAATCAGCTCCTGCTAGCAGGAGGTGCCTGGCGCTACTGAGAGGCTATTACCCAGTGCCTGAAATCACGTTCTCACGATACTTCAGGCACTGGGTAATAGCCTCAGTAGCGCCCGGCACTTTCTACTAGCAGGAAGTGATTTGCAGCGTTAACAGAGATATTTTTTTTCCCCTAGCAGCTGCTCAGCGGTCCCTGGATGGCAGGGCATGGTGCCGCATGCCCTGCCATCCATGGGCATGCTGATGCTTGTAGTTCTACAAGTTTCAGCATGCCCTGTTGGGGCACAACATAGGGCAGCGTTAAAAATCTGCACCTCTCATAGGTGCGGATTTTTATCGCTAAAAAAAGGCGGATTTTTAACGCTAAAAAATAGTTGAATTGCAAAAAAAAATAACGCCGGTAAATTAAAAAAAAATGCGTTAAAAATAACGCCGGTGAAGGATTTTTTCATAATTGAATCGGGCCCTAATACTGTTTGCAACAGATAAAATATGACTTCCCTGAAATCAACATGGTTTAGCCCAGGAGTTACTTTCCTCTGTCTATTTCAAGCTCCTTCTTCAGTCTGAATCAGTCTCTATGTCCTGTTTTTGGGTTTCCTCAGTTGCCACAGCTTATTAGTGACCATTATCCACACTTCCAGTTTTTAATCCATAATGGTGGACAGATTAGAAAAACCTTTGTGTGCATACCACAGACATACCTGTGTGTGATTGCAACCTGCAATCAACATGGTTTAGCCCAAGTGTGACTTTAAGTTCTTATTTTAAGAAGATTCTTAAGTGTGAATCAGGTCCATAGAGGCCAATATTGGTTAAAATGGCATATACAACTGCATTTTTAACATTATCTCTATCATTAATATTATCTCTTATGCTACACAGCCAAAACAATTGTGCAATGCAACCTATTTTAGCTTACTACTGAGTGCTCATCCATGTGTACACGCTATACAATTATTGGGCCAATCAGCCAATAAGACTCATTGGCCCTGAAATCGTACAGTATGAACTCTATTGTTTGACAACATAATGAAGAAAAAAACCCAATGCAATCATGCTCTACGTTTAATACTCTTACCCATATCTAATGTGCCTGAACTGTGTGAAGGTATTGTAACATGCATTTGATAAATTGTCTGCTTAGTGTCTATGGGCACCCGTGGTCAGTATGGGCAGAGATACGAAATGCGTACTGGGGGAGAGCCCCCTTTTCTTAAGAGCCGGCATCGTAAAAAGGTTGTACGTAATTCCCCTGGCGGACGTTCCTTAGGATCCGGCCCTGTGTATTTTACACAAGATTTTTTAACAAGCACTTGTATTCTCTATTATTGTGCTCCCTTAATAACTTAAAATACCATCTTTTAGACACCTTTCCATGAAGGGGATGACTCAGAGCTGCACTTATACCTTTGTTTAGGTGCAAGTGTGGACCTGAGTAATACAGTGCTGAGCTGCAGGGGAGGCAGATTTAAATTTGGGAGGTGAAGTTTGTTTGTTTTTTAGCTCAACTCCGTTTTATAGATTAAACATAAAGCTATAGTATGTGAGTTATATGAGCAAAAGTAAGTATTTTCCCTGCATGCAAAGGATTTTAAATTAATTAACCCTTTTACTTTGCAAAATGGTTTAGCTGCACTGTATACTTGGGGCCAGATTTACTAAGCTGCTGGTTTGGAAAAGTGGAGATGTTGACTATAGCAACCAATCAGATTCTATCTCTCACTTTCCTATTACATACTAGAGAATGTCAGCTAGAATCTGATTGGTTGCTATGGGCAACATCTCCACTTTTCCAAACCCGCAGCTTAGTAAATCTGGCCATTGCACCTGTTTTGCCCTTACGCCCAAACTCTGAATTAGCCCCGAAATATATAAAACCACATGTGACTTTGTCCTATTACTCTCTTCTGTCCAACACCATTGACATTCCTTCCTATTTACCAATTCATTTTGGGCTAATTCCTCTGTTGAACACTCTCCCTTGTGCAAAAAGACATCTCTCTAGCCTTCTAACCACGCTTTGGAGCACAGTGATATTAAGCCTTATGTGTATAGAGAGGGAATACTCCTACTAAATTTGTAAGTCAACAACTACTTAATTTAATTTTTTTTCAGCGAGAGACAGATGACATATACAGTATAAGTACAAAACATAGAAAGTGATGGCAGATCAGAGCCACATGACCAATCCAGTCTGCCCAGTTGTTTATTTAAAGCTATACTGACCCTATTTTACCCTCAATTTAGTTTGAGATTTAGGATATCCTTATATTTATCCCAAGCATGTTTAAACTGTTCCACTGTGTTAGCCTCAACCACCTCAGATGGGAGGCTATTTCACTTATCTATCACCCTTTCAGTGAAGTCATTTTTCCGCACATATCCTCTGAATCTACCCCTCTAGTAACTAGTACACAATTTATGCAACTTACAGGAGTTAAAGTAGTAAAACCCAGCCTGAAGGCAAAATAGATCATTTCTAAGGGGGTTGATAAAGCTGTAACTTGAGCCACATTGTAGGAACTGGTGACTTCCTCCAGAAAGTCTGCTGATGACTGTTATAGTAGGACGGTTAAGATTTAAAAAGTTTAATTATTATACACGTTTTGTGGTACATTGCCGTCTTAATATATACGTAAGAGATTTAGATTTTGGGGAACAACTGACTGGCTCTAGATAAAATTGGCCGCTATTTTTATTCTAGGTCCAATCGGCTGTGTCCCAATATCTAAATTCCTTTCATATACACTAAGGACGATCTAAGCCAAATTCCATGCTTTTATCGCAGAGTACACAATAATTTGGCCTATCTGTCCCACTAGTGTGCATATTGAAGCTGATCGAGAGTGTGATTCTGCACTGCATATGTGCAGAATGGGAGCAAGCAGAGAAAGTTGGAAGCAGGGCTACCCATCTGCCTATGTTCACTTCCGTGTTCTGTGTGCTAGATGAAAGGACGTTCCACAATAATTCAATGAGAAAGGGGGCAGTCTTGTGTTTCTACTAGATGCAGTAGCAGCCTGCATTTCAGGGACTGGTATAACATGGAGGGCATTTTTAAGTATTAAATGGCACTATATGTAATAAAAGATAGTCCTATACATGTTAAAAATATACAAAGATTAAATGATAAATCTTAAATACTAACTGATCAAGCATTTCACTATGGTTAATTCTTTTAAGCCTGAATGGCAGCACTGTTTGTTCAGGCATATATTTAACTAGGGTTATATATTTTTAAGGGGTGTGATTTGACTAAATAAAAAAATACAACAAAAATCTCTATTTAAACATGCAACTTGTATACACATTTGATTACAGTTTACAGCCTCTGACCATACAAATCAGAACATCTGATCTAGAGTTGTGACTTTTGCAACTCTGCATAGAGGCACATATTTTGCACTGCATTTTTTGTAAATTCTTCTTGTTTTGTACACTTTATTTAAATAGAATATATAAAAATCCTAGTTTGCGCTATTGAAAACTTTTGAGGATCATTCTTATAACTATATTTATCTGTTTTCCAGACTCCATTGAAATTCAAATGGTCAATTGATCAGCTTGCTGCTATTAATCCAGTTGACATTGACCCAGAGGATATTCATCGTCAGGCTTTATATTTAAGCCATGCAAAGTAAGCTGCTATGACATGGAAACCTTTATATAGGTGTTTTTCTTGGATATTAGGAAGTTTTGTGACACTTTCTGTTAGTTTTCCGTGCATTTTGGTGTGGTAGAGTTTACAGTGGGCACACACTGGAAAGATTCTCTTCTGAAAAGTCCAATCAAAAGACTGTTTCACCAGATATTTTACCTGTGTGTGTGCTGTCCATAGATCTAATAGACACGATACAAACTTGCAAGAAGCAAAATATATCTTTTCATCTTTGGTCTGGCATATTAGGATCTCCAAAAGATCACAGATTTTTGAGCATCTTTGGACAGTACACACTGGTGAGATGGTCTGTGGACAGTACACACTGGTGAGAGATCTGGTGAAACGGTCTTTTGATTATGTGATGGGAAAGCAAATCTTTCGAAAAAGCCCCATAAGAGTAGTTTTCTAGTATACCCATGTGATTATAGGTAGCATGCTGGCTTAGAACAGGATTAAAAAGAGAATTGGAATGCTTTGTAATATTTCAACATTTTATCCTAAACAAAATGACCATGTGCAGGAGGGGAACAGAGACGAACAGGCTATAGGTGTAGGATGAAATTAATAATCAGAAGGTAAAATATAATAAATAAAATCCTGTCACTAACATTTTAAAAGAAAATGGTCTTTTCGGTCACTGAAAGAGTAAAGCAGAAATTCTTTGTTTAAACAATGTATTAAAGCTGACATTAATTTAAAAAATAAATACTATAGTAGTCAGGAGTCTTCCCTAAATTGTAGGATGAGGTGAGTCCCGCACTCCAAAGTGAAATACCGAGGTGTATCATGTAATAAACCTTATTAAAATGATGCAATATTAGAAATTCATGACAATGTGACAAACGTTTGCATGAGTTACCACAATAACATTGGATATCAAAACGTGGTAGATGTCATATATAGGAAAAATCAGCAAAAATCAGTTCATCCCTCTTGTCCATGGCAGGTTACCCACAATTCAGTAATCATGAAAACAGGTAGAATGATATTGCCAAAAAATGTTCCACAATTGTCCATAAATGAGTGTGGGTCCCCTTTGCAACTTCGATAGGGCCGTTCTCTCCCAGTCCGTTTCGAACTGGCTGGGCAAACTATTGCTATTGCTTAGGCATAACAATCAAAAATGGTGCTCCGAAAGGTAAGTAACTGTTCTATCCCCAACCCACTCCCTAAAAGACTTTCCTTCCCTGCAGCCTAACCCTAAGTCGTCCTCCCCCCAGCTTAACCCTAAGTCTCTCCCGGATCACATACTCACCCATTCATTAAAAAAATATAAACGGCTGTCGTTTGAAATACAGACCGCCAAAACAACTTCGTAATGATGGACATCAGTGGAGGACTTGCACCGCCATAAATTTCCATCAAGAAGAGCAATGATGCCACACTAGTCCTGGAAATCACACTATATAATATTATTGCTTATTAATTTAGTTTCACAAATTGTCCGCAGTGCTTTACAGAGAACATTAGATAGGAACATCAGTCCCTGCCCCTAATGGAGCTACATACTAAGGTCCCTAAAACATAAACACACACCAGGGTTAATTTATCCAGCAGCCGATTAACCTACCAGTATGTTTTTGGATTATGGGACAAAACCGGAGCATCCAAAGGAAACCCATGCACACACTGCCTAGTCTCATGACCTCAGCGCTGTGAGGCACAAGTGCTAATCACTGAGCCAAAGTCAATAATTAACCCTTCCCCTAAATTGTAGAGCTGGGATTTATTTTCGTCATGAGTATTTGTACAACTAAAGACCTGGGCTTTAGCTGTATGTAATGATATAAAAAAATCTTGTTGTTTAGGCTAGATAAAGAAGTCGAAGAAAGAAGACAAAAGGCTATTGAAGAGGTAAGGTTGTGCTGTAATAGAAAATATATAAGGAGTTCATTTAAATTTCTTCAGTTGTTTAAGACATTTATTTGAAGGCTCTGCTGTTTGTTTATAAATCCACTTTTAAGATTTCAGGAAAAATTAAAATGAGTTAAATTGCCACAGATATTTGTCTTGAATATAGAAATGGCGTTTTCTGCGTGCACACATCACAGGTCTCTAATTCTGTTACACACATTTCTAATTTGTAGTGTTGAATTGATCCATTTATTTTGTTACCACAGTAGGTAATTATGATTTGTTTTCTTTTTTTGTAACGTGACATTGTGTTTTAATTTAACACACTGGAATTTTATATAAATATTGGGGGGGGCTGTGTAATAACAGACATGCCTATCAAGCGAGTGCTGCTGTTTGGTTTTAGTATTTATTTGCAGCCTGTGATGTGAAACATTTGATTTCTGCCTAGTGCAGTTTTCTGTTTATATTGTGTGCCTATTGTTTATATACACTTTTATGGGTGCTATATCTTATTAACAACATACCAGTACCTTATCTGATCTCTGAGTAAAATGGACGTGTGTATATTAAGGAAGTTATTCTGGAACCTCGAATGGGACAGGGTAGCCTGAGAAAAACATGCTATCTGTTCAGTGCTGTCTAAATGGCAACTATGTAAATAACTTGCACAGTAATGGTCCTTATGCATCTTATGTATTTATAATTCTTCACTACTTTGAGCACTAAATTTGTTCTTTTTCCAAATATATTGTATAGTGCCAGACATTTACTATTAGGTAAAAAGCTGAAACACATTTCTGGGTTTTGGGATATTCATTTGTAAATTTGCTGCTTTTTAGTTTTTTACAAAGAGGACAATTGTTCCTTCACCTTGGACACAGCATGAAGGCAAAAAAGCTGTCCAGTTTCAGTCAACCAAATGTAAGTCTGATATTTGCCATGTATATTGATAGATAACGAGTCTGTATTCTATACATATAGTATCGGCATAGATAACCACAGATTACATACTGCCTGTCTCCCAGTTCAGGGCTCAACAAAGCTTTTTTTCAGATTTTAGGTGCCAGGTTATATGGAAAGTTGTGTGTACACATATTAAAGCACCCCACATGATTGATCTGTATAAAATGGATTGTGAAATATATCAAAATGTCAAAAAACAAAACATAATATGCAAAGTATATGCGGCACACAAACGCCACCACACCAGTTTCAAATGCAGTGACCTCCCCAGTTATCCAATGGCTAAATAGGTGTTTCCTTCTCCATATCAATCTTGTCTTACCAACCCTCCCCATCTCCGTTCCTGTGTCTCCTGGATTTGTACGCTGTCTGATTATTGTATATGTAATTGCTGGATTTCCTTTTGACCCATACGGTGCTTCTAGTGGTAGATAAAAAAGCCCATACCCTTCTTAACGCTTCTTTAAAGGTTTTTGCTCTTTAAACCATGCACACAAATCGGCTGATAAATTTGTTTAGTGTATAAAAACTCTTTAATCACACTACTACTGGGTATAATCAGATGTTGCATTTTTAGGCATTGAGTATACTTTGATGGCTTCTGTGGAATTTATTTTAAGTTTAAGCTATTGGGTTCTCTCTTATCTTATTATAATTGAATAAATCTTGCCTTTTTTAGGTGATCTTATTGGTGAATCGCCTCTAGGGAGAGAGCAAGTAACACTAGGAAAGAGTACAGGTAACATCTCTCTAAATTAACAAATATTGTGATTTTAATTCTTCGAGTTTATTATAAACTTGATTCTTAGCATAAATGAAAAGAAGTATTTAAATAAACTTAATTTTTATAACAAACAGTTACTCCGGGCCCTTATAACATCTATTTAATTGATTAAACAGTAGTTTCGTAGATTTTTATTTTATTTTTTGCATAAAAATATTGTTTAAAGACCTGAAATTCCCTGTACAGGTAATACCTCTTTCACATCACCACCAAAAACCTGGGTTATTGCCAGGGCAAGTTACAACAACCCGGGTTGAGGTGTAAAAGGTCCTATGGTCTAATGATACAGGATAAAAGAAGGGGTTTTTCCTGGGTCTGACCCTGGTGGGGGTGCAGTATGAAAGGTGCAACCCGGGAATTTTCTACCAGGGTCAAACACAAAAAAACTTGATTGGAGGGAGTTCACTATTGCTATGGCAAAGGTAAACAAATCTCTCGGCTGGAGCTATGTTACGCCCATCACACTGTCTGTGCGGACCCGGGTCCTGGAAATTCTTGGGTCAACCCTGCAGTGTGAAAGGGATCATTCCAGGGTCTGACATGTCTGACACGCCTGTCATGATCTATTTGACACAGCAATGTCCTGGGTTGTAAGACCCGGGATATTGCTGGGGCAGAGATGTGAAAATGGTGTAAATGAAATCTATGTTTTTAAGATGATTGGTTCTTCTGTCCTTCGTGTCCAGCGAATTTCACTATTGGTTTACGTGATTTCCATGTATAAAATATAATTGTAACCAGATGGGCTTACTTTACCACTTGGTCTGGGATGGTGGTGGGGTAAGGATGATGTTACACAGTATATCTGTCTCTTATTGTTAGTAACACTGGGCTGGATCCAGACCTAGTTAAGTGCTTGAACTTAGTTACTCCTGGGATAAACCATGGTGATTGCAGGGGAGTCATATTTCATCTGTGGCAAACAGTATTAGAGATGAGGTGGTGTTTCCTATCCCATATCTAAATAACAGTGTGATAGTAAAGCTGGTCAGAATATGTGTGCAGTAAGCAATTCAAAGATATTTCCCAAAGAATACAATTCACTTGACTCCCCCTGCAATCAACATGGTTTAGCCCAGGAGTAACCAAGTTCAAGCACTTAACTAGGTCTGGATCCAGCCCACTGTTACTGACCACTCCTGGCATCCACAGCCACCAGGAACTTGCCTACTGTGCTATAGTTGTATGAGATGGTAACTGATATAGCTGCTGCAGAGAATCCTCCCTCCTGACTCCTTACTATGGATTACAGCTGCATTTTAGTGGGAAAAGCAAACACAGACATGCAAAGTTTAACACAGGGCAGCCAGGAACAGAGTAGATTGTAAGCTCTTATCTGTTGGTCACAGGATTCAGCAAGTCATAGGCATCAGGCAGAATCTTCAAGAAGTGATGTTTTATTTCTCAAGGATCCTGAGAAGGACATTTACACACTAGTTGGAGATCCAAGAGTACAGATGGAATACTACTTGAAATACAAAATACAGGTTTTTTTCTGACATCCATTGGTGGACACTGCTAGGCAATGGGTTATAGTAGGTGGTCCTGGGAGTCAGCGCACTTTAAGCACTAAAGTGGTAAACTGGATACTCCTCCCCTTAGGAGAAGACCTAGCTTTTATGAGTCTCCTCTATGGAGAGTACAGCAGTTGGGTGCAGTCGTTATGCCAGCAGGAGTAAGTGAGAAAGTATAGCTGGGAACCGGTGGAAGCAGCCATCTTCCCCAGCCCTGAGTAAGATGGGAAGGAGAATTTTCCTACTGCTGGAAGTCTCCTCCCACAACTTTCTGATGTGACTACAAAAGCACATAGTTTTTCTTTCTCTCCCTTTTTTTTTATCAAAACAAGGGTCCCCAATGGACTCTGAGAAACTGATTTTATGGTGAGTAATAAAAATCCTATTTTCTCTGGCATCCATTGCTAGGCAATGGGGACATACCAAAGCTGCCCCTAAGGAAGGGAATGCTCTGTAACAGCTCTGCGCAAGACCTTGCATCCAAAACTGGTATTCCGATATCAAATTTAGTAAACGTGTTGACAAAAGATCACGTTGCAGCCCTGCACAACCATTCAGCTGAGGCACCATGAGGAGCGACCGACCGACTGGTTTAGTGGAGTGAGCCCTCAGGCCTGCTGGCACAGGTTTGTCTGACAGAACGTGTGTCTTTCTAACTGTAGCCGTAATCCACCGGGACTTTGGAGCTGGCCAACCTCTTTTCCATGCATCGTACAGAACAAAGGTCTGTGGTCTTGCAAACTGAACTAGCACGGTCCACATAATAAGAGGACTGCATCCAGCAAATGCAAGGAAGTGTCCGAGGACTGAGATTGCCGGGGAAAATGCTGGAACCAGGATCTCTAGCTTCAAGTAAATACGAGAAATCACCTAAGGCGTAAAGGAAGGCTTTGTACGTAAAACCGCCCTGTCTGTGTGGAAAATCCAAAAAGGGGGTGGTGGTTACAGCACAAAGAAATTTATGGGAGGAGACTTCCAGCAGTAGGAAAAGTCTCCTTTCCGTCTTACTCAGTGTTGGGTTAGATGGCTGCCTCAATCGGTTCCCAGCTATACTTCTTCCTCCTGCCAAAAAATGACTACAGCCAGCAGCTGTACCTCTCCATAGAGAAGACTCATATAAACTGGGTCTTCTCTCTAAGGGGAGGAGTATCCAGTTTAACAGTTTAGTGCTTAAAGTGCTTTGATTCCCAGGACCGCCTACTGTCCCCCAAAGGACTCAGAGAAACTGATTTTACGGTGAGTAATTAAAAATCCTCTTATTTGCAATGATATACAGTTGTGCACTGCACCATTAATAAAATGTATACAATAATTCTTTGTCACAATCTGTATGTTTGTTTTTCTATGAGTTTAACAATTTCTTTGTAATCTGCAGTTGCCTGCCAAACCCAGCTCTCCTTACCAGTCGATTTCAATTTGGAGAAAGTATTAGGTGAGTAAACAAGATATATAAAACTCAGATAGTATTGGGTGCTGAAATTGGAGGAATACTGATAAACCTCAAACATTATAGATGAAAAAAATGACAACCATATTGTACTCCTACCACTATAAAACTTTAAACTGGATTTAAAAAATTGCAAAACCGTTGATTCCTTATCTTTACTGTTGAGTGACACAAACTTAAGCCCGCAATTGAGAACTGTACAATCTTGTTATATGGCTGTGCTTTATCCAATAATAAAGGATTACAGAAGATTAAAAAAAAAAAAATAACTTCCTAAAAGATGGTTAATCTCTGTACTATTTTATGCTTTATGGGCCGGATCCAGACCTTTTAGACCGCGTATACGCAATCTACATATCGAAACGATGCGCAGATTACGCATGCGCAGTAGCTATTGTTCATTGAATTACAGTTGTCTGTGGAAGACGGCCGTAGTTCTGGATCCGGACCTATGTTACTGTTTGAGTACAAATTTGGTTTGTGCTGAACCTGTAATTGCTCTGTACAGTTAACTGCTTGTTGTTGGTTGCACTTGCAAACTGATTTCTAATATATTTTAAAATGCATCCTTTTTAGTTGCGTATAAATAAACCTAATAAGTCGTATTGCTTTTTCTAAAGGCGAGTATTTTAGGGCAGAAGAGAATGCCGATCAGTCACAGGAAAACATGAGCTCCTTCTCATTGCGACGAAAGCTATTTCTGGATGGACAGGCCAGTGGATCAGAGTGTTCATCACCAAGCTCTCCCCTGCCAGGACCTTATGAAGCACCACCAGCTTCTCTTGGTGTTCTTTGCTCAATTGATCTGTCTCCTGTTCGCTGCAGAAGTCCTATGCAGACTCCCAGTTCGGTAATGCTTTTTACATACTAATTCATTTTAGAAAAATATAAATAAATACAAATTGTACTATTCTGTCAACATCGATTTTGTTTATCTTATTGTGTGTGTGTTGTGTTTTTTTTTTTGTTTATAAGACCATGGCAGGTCAGGATGGTGATCTAATAGGTGATGCTATGGTAGTAGTGCTGGCTACACATTTAACCAGACTGGCATTTTTTCTTAAGCAGTACATTATGGGGCATTGTTAGTGTTGATACTTTTTTTTTTACTTGCGTGGGACACCTCGACAAATAGCGCCACATCACTTGGCTACCTGTAACTTTAGGCGGAAGTTCATGGTCCCATTATGTGGCTTAAACAATTAATCTTGATCGCACCTCTGTATCCCAGTATGTGGAATAGCAGAACTTTTAGTTTTATGTGTTTGTAGAGGAAGTTAGTTTTGTTTGTTTAATCCTTACAGTAAAGATGGATTAACAAGCTAGGAGGGAATAACACTGAACGGTTTCTCTAATTCTAAGCCATTTAGTAAACAGCAGATAATTATTTGAGATGCTATGTACATACCATGGTATATTTAAATCAAATGATTAGCGTGATGAATTAATTGTTTCCCCTTCTCTCTTTTTGCCTCCAAAAGGGACAATTTTCTTCCAGCCCTATTCAAGGTGGACGACGAGCATACAGTCTTGGGAGCGTAGCTAGTCCTACGTTTTTTGAAACGTCCCCTTTCAGGGCCACATCTCCTGCATTTTCACCAATATCTACTCAGCTGGGGAAAACACCGAATTCAGGTAAACAGGAAATGATCCATTCATATAAATAAGACATCCTGTGGTGTTAGTGTGTATGAAGCCCTTAGAGCAGTGTTTGACAAATTCCTTAATATATATCTGACGTGGCTTGCTGGGACTTGTAGTTCACAGCACCTGGAAAAGCACGTTTTCCATCCCTTATCTGTTTCTTTGTGATTCTCAATGAAAACATGTTGCTTGTAATTCTTTTATAACTTTTTTTTTTCTCAGTCAGGCTTATGTAGTCAAAATACGTTTTTACTACATTTGTAATGTTGCAGTATTTGTTACAAAGCAAAGTGCTTAGAAAGTTCTTATGATTATAAAGGTCAGCAAGCCTGACTCTTGCTTACTTCAGTGATGATGGTCAGACAGGTTTACATCCTTTTTTTTTTTTTTTAACTTATATAGACAAACTCATAATGGGTTTGGTTATAGCACAAACCAAAAAATGGAAGTAAGAAACTAATGCAATTGGGCTTTTAGAATTTATAGTTTTCAGTTATATCTAGATCAGACGGGTGTATAGACCTCAGATGGATAAATATAGTGGATTATTGATTGAATAAACAATACTAGAGGCTTTCATAAACTCCATGACTTTTTATTCTTACAGAACAGAAGAAGTTGTTGTTCCTTTCACCAGAAACACTTTCTGCTTCAAATTCAATGGTTAGTTCTGGTTCAAAAAGTCCTTTAATTGAGGGCTGTTCTCCAATCAAAAGTGTTTTTGAACTAAAACCGAAATCTTGCAGAGAAAATGGACTCTTTCAGATCCCTTTCTCCATTGAACATCTGAAGGAAGAGGAAAAAGAAAACTCTCCACCTGCATCCCTGTTGTCTACTGAAGGCAGTATAGTATTACAGCTCCATAATATGGATACTGATGCTCACACTATGGACTCAGTGGGCACTGCATCTTCAAAAGTATGCATACAGCAAGAGGCAATAGAAGCTGTCGATGTACTAAAAGACAATGACACTGTGGAAATGGTGGATCCTGGGGAAACGGAAGATGATCCGATTTGGGTGAAGGATGCTGTAGTGTCTGATAACACTCCATTGACTAGTTTTGTGACTTGCAACACATTTAATGTTGAGACTTCTCACATGTGCATGTCTCCTCTAGCTGAAAGCAGTGTCATTCCTCATGACAATAGCAGCATTCAGGTAAGATTCTTTCTATTTACTTAATAAACTGTTCATAATAGTTGAAAATTGGTAAACAGACATACTGTTGGGTATTTAATCCTGCTCTCTATCATTTAATGGCATATGGTAATGTAAAACTAGATTTGGGTGAAGTACAGATGTCTAATGGATGTCACAATCCGAATTGACAACTCTGAATGTGAATCATGTTTTTCCTGGGCACCTGATCTTTCCCATGATTTACCTGTATAGTAAAACGTAGAATTCTCACACCTGGCCCAACATTACTCCCATTTATTGCCTTTTTTTTTATTATTATTCCATTATGGCCCAAGACCCTTTTTGATACAGTTTTGTTTAAAGTTTATGCTAGCCTCATGTTTATCTCAAGGATGTCTTAATAGCTTTTTTTATATATATATACGTATAGGTGGACAGTGGTTACAACACACAAACATGTGGCTCCAGTATAATGGAAGGAATTGTAACAGAGGGGGTTTATAAAGAAAATGATACACATATTTGTGAAGTGCAGAATGGTTCCCAAAATTTCAAAGCAAAGGTATGTATGTAGTTTCTGCTATACATTTTGGTACTCCAAAAGTAATTGTTTTTATTAGTGTTTTAGCATAACTGTTCATTTTAGCACTCTTTAAGACTATATTGTTTTCTCTTTAATCAGTTCTTTGTTTAACTATATCACTTGCAACCTAATAATGTAAGGACTTAAGATTTAATTTTTAAATGTAGACTATTAACAAAAAATACACACAGTTACATACATATATACACCGTGTGTGCTAGGCTATGTGTAAAATGTGTGTAACAGGGACTTGTTATCAGTTTCCTGAAACCTAGACATGTTTTATCCAAAAGTTGCATTTGTGCAAATCATGAAATCTACTGATGAGAGACTTAAATGACTCTTGCCATTGTTTAATCCAGGGGTTCTCAACCCATGGTACGCGTACCACTGTCAGGTAGTACGCGGCAGGCAGCCGCAACGGTCCTCTTGCTGGAATGTTGTTTAGTATAACAGTGCCATACTTAGGCTGATTTTTACTCACTGTGTCAGTAAAGATCAGTTTAAGCCTGCAGCCTGTCACACTAAACAACATTACAGCGTCCAGCATTCACGAGCAGAGGGGGCGGAGCTTCCTACTAACACTGCAGGAAGAGGATCCACAGAGCTGAAGGAAGGAAGTGCAGGAGGCTGGAGCAGGTAAGGTAAAAGAGGTGGAACTGAGTAGGATGTATCTGAATGGGTGAGGTATAATAAATAATATGAGAAGAGGAAAATTCAATCTTGAGCCTAAAATTAACCTGAACTGAGCCTTACATATAAATATTACGCTAATTGTTGTTTTTTTTTAAAGTTAAATATTTTGGACGCCATAAATGAATCCTTTTTGCAAAGTGGTACTTCACCTGGTTCCTTAGTGGGTAAGTGGTACTCAACAAAAAACTGTTGAGAACCCCTGGTTTAATCTATACAAGAATGTAGTGATTTGCATTGGTGTATTGGTTGAATAGTTGTTCAGTTATAGGAGATGGGATGAGGGTGGGTGGGTGTGTGGTGAATCTCATTGTCTATCTTTTGACTTTTACATAGATTAATAAAAAAGAATTGAATCTGTTAGGTTTGTACAATGTTTATCTTGTGGTTTTGTTTATTTCTTTTTAAATAGTTCTACACCTCCTTTTTTCCCAATTAAGGACTTATCTGCATTAGACATTAAAGGATATAGGCTGAGAGAAGCAGAGTCCCCTGAATCTGAACGACCACCTCGAAAAACAAGTCATAAATCCCATCACCCTGCACTGCACTCCAGGACATGGAAACTCAGCAGTGACCCTCAATTTAACAGGCTGAATAAGAATGGTATGTTTCTAAAAATAGGCAGGATCTAGAGATTAAAGGGAGAGGGCGCTTCTAGATGCATGACTGAACCTCTACTAATTTTGTCATTTCATCCAATTTAGCAAGGCTTCCAAGCCCACAACAAACCGTGGATGGAAAACTTTCATCACATTATGTGCAATAAATGGAGTTCTGACCGGAAGATTGATGGTCTTCAGACTTCTGTGAATACTGCTAAACTTGATGTACATTGAACCTGTGAATGTGAAGAGGTGGCTTGTATCCACTAGCCTACAGGCATATTTATTCATAACTAACTGAAGAATCTGAACATTCCCAGGTACAAACCTGGACAAACTAACCAATGAAAAATAAAAGAAAATTAACATGTTTATCACATTAACTTAGATACAACTCTGATGTCAAAATATCCCCCATAATAACTCTGAGGAAAGCTGAAGAACAATATACTGCTACTGCCGAGTAAGCTCGCTTCCAGATTGATTTGCACACTTTGATATAAAAAAAAAAACATTGCGTTAACTTGAACTTTTTACCGCAGGCTATATTTGTGTCCATTACTAGATAATTATACAACTTCTGTCATGTTTAGCCTTCTATTGGTGCACTGTATGGCCGTAAAGACTAGACAGATCGTGTAAAGTGTATATATGGACCTTTATGTGAAAGCTTGGCATACACAATGGCTGGGCATCCCAACAAACGGTACATGAAACTGGTGAATCAAGTGGCTATTTTTTAGATGTTTGTTTTGTTGGTGTTCTGGAAAAATCTGTGTGGGTGTGTATATGTGACACACACACACACACGCTCTCTGATCTGTGGGATTTGTACTCTTATTGTGTATAAGAGGCCTATCTTGTTTCCTAGACAGCAAGAGCTTATACCAACAATACTTGTTAAATTTGGTATTCTTAGCCATCAGATTACATTTAATATGTGGGTATTTTAAATTTGTTGATTACTCATTTTCTTTCCCCAAAAACACTTTGTGCATTAAAACCTACCATCTAATCTCCTAAATGTGATGGGAAGGGTAGTGGGTCTCTCCCCCCCCCCCTTACAAATGGTAGTTGACAATCCAGTAACGATTGTCAACCTAAAATCTCTGCATTAATTTGTATGTGAATGGTTGAAATTTAATTTGAGCCTCATTTTACCTGTGTGTTCATGAACAAATATGGATTAGGTAAATACACATACTGACAACTTTTTTGTTTTTTTTTTACTTTATCGATTTATGCTTTAATTTTTTTAATGTTGCATTTTATAGACTTGGTTGGGTAAAGACACTTTGTTCCTACTTTTACCTTAAGACTAAGTTAATGCTACATGATTATGTTTAACTGCCAGGGGTGAGGATTAAAACAAAGTATTTGCTGCTGTATTGTAACATAAAACTTGAGCCTTTTACTGTGTTGATATAATAATGCTATACTTCAACATTTGTATGGAGAAGGTGAAACTTACTTAATCCATTGTACAATTTGTAACGTGTTTGAGATATATGCTGCTTATTTCATATTGATGGGCCTTATTTTTTATGTAAATAACTTAATGGTTTGTTAGTAGTGTTTACTGTAAAGATTTAAGTATTATTGCCAAAGCCATGTCACATTATCCATTATAATAAATGTATTTTAATTTGAGTCCTATTTTCTAATGTGTTATGATTTGTCATACTTATCTACCATTACAAGTTTCACACAAATAAGCACATGTATCTGAGGTGTGTGTGACTACATTGAGCTGACAAAGTCCGCTCCTCATTGCAGCAACCTTGGTATAAATACCCATTACTTAGATTGCTTTTTATTGTAAATACAAAAACATGTGTCTGTAGATAAAAGCTACTTGGCTTATTCAGTCTACCTTATTCTTCACTGCTTCTATCCTATTGACTATAGACCCCATTTCTAGTTCACAATTTTGGATATCCTTATCCTAGGCATGGGGCATTGTTTTAGTGTGTTAGCCTCTTAACACCTCAGATAGCAGCTCTTCCACTTATCAACTACCGTTTCGGTGAAGTCTTTTTTTTTTTTTTTTTTAATTGCTTAGTCAATCGTTTTGAAAGTACAATTTTTTTTTGCACATTTCTTCTAAACCTTACATGCTCCAGTTTATATGCATGTCTTGATTTCCTTATATATAGCTCTTCCCTTTTGAAAAAATTCCACACTCCTGTACTGGTTACACAGCTTGAGATATCTGAAAGCTGCTAATGTGTCGTCGTTTGCCCTGTCCCCTTTTATGCTTCAAGCTTTAAATGTTTTGTTGCCATTCGCAATTCTGAATGTATTTTCCTTTTTGGGATCTGGCCTCCAGAGCTGAATACAGTGGATTGGGAGTAGGCGCAAAACAGGTGCAAGCGTACAGCTTGTCTAAACCATTTTGCTAAATTAAGGGTGTAGATTCATTAAAAAAAATAAAATAAAATTTGCATGCAGAGAAAATACTTAAAGCCCCATACACACTACAGTTGTGTTTTTTTTTGTTTTTTTTGTTTTGTTTTTTTTTAAAACTATGGACGACCTTATAGAACACTTATTGCTAATCAGGCTGCATACACACTACAAACGATTTTCGGTTGAGCCTTCAGTACTGAATGGCTTGATTGTTTAAATTAAACTTTTTTAAAAGATGCGATCAAATGATTTTGTGTACTTTGCAACGTTCAGACATGATCAGTGTACACACTTATACGATATCGTTCAAAACATTCCTTTCTCGAATGTTTGGAACGATTCTAGTCTTAAAAAAATTGTAGTGTGTATGTGGCTTTACTTTTATACACAGAACTAAAAAACCGCAAATCTTTCATCTATAAAAATAGATTTAAGCTATAAAAATTCACAACTCCATTCTAATTCTACTTTCACAATTTAAATTTCCTTTCCTTTCAGTTCAACATTGTATTGCTCAGGTCTGCATTTGCACCTTAAAAAAAACAAAACTGCAAGTGCAACTCTGGATCAATCACCTAAGTGTGCATAAAGTATATGCATTGATTAAGATCTTTTTCAGTCCTCCACCCGCACCCCTATTCTCTCACATACCATGTATATTATGAGGTATACCTCACACTACATTATATACCTCATAAAGAGGCACATTGTGCGGGATACTGAGGGGGCCGGAGGCACATGACGGGGGATACTGGGTCAGACCTTCCAACATGACCCATTCCATTAGGTACAATTTACTCTGTGCCAGAGCTTCCAACTGTCACTCAATTGGTAAAATGACTTAACTGATATTTAAAAAAAACACTTCAACAAAGGTGGTGACCATAGTAACTAACAGTTGTAAACTGAGGAGCAGAGTATTTTGTACCTAATGGAATGGGTCATGTTGGAGGGTATGCTGAGAGGGCTGTCATAAAATGATGGGGATATTTTTTCCAACTGAGGTGAGAGGTTGAGAGACTGTAAAAAGATCAGAAAAGCAGAGTGTGAGGTAGATGCTGAGGGAGAGGCAGACTGTGACAGTTTTGTTCAGAGAAGTAAAGCTAACCAAGAGGAGAGAGACTTAAAGAAGTGGGACCACACCAGCTGCTGGGTCTAGTGCCATTGGGCCTGATCCAGAGCTACGAAATTTTCGCACGACGGGCGAATGCGAACTTTCGCTCGTGCGTATCAACATACACGCCCCTAACACTCCCATAGTAAAGTCCCTGCTTACGGCGGCTATACCCTACACTGGGTACGACCGTCGGCCGTACGAATTTTCGCACAAAATACGCAAAGCGTACGGCCTTAGCACGCCCATACTGTACAATTTAAATGGCTATCCCCGCCTCCCTGTTGTAAAACGAGCGCCCAGCCGACCGTCGTACTGAACGCACGCCCCTCGAGCGAAAAATTCGCACACCATACGAACGCTATACGCTCATGTCGTCCAGCCGACAGGAAGCTGTCATACTGGGCATGCGCAGTGCGAATTTTCGTACGAAAATACGCAAAAAACGGGCGTACGCTCGCCCGTCGGACAGCAATTTCGTAGCTCTGGATCAGGCCCATTGTCCAGATCCTGTGTTTTGAGACCAGTCGCAGTGATCCATTCACCTGAGGGAGAGTCAATGCAAGTCCCTGACCTGACAGGGAGAATTGTGAGTGAGCCTAGATGTTGGCTATCAAAATCAGGCTGTGGGACGTTTGCTGACACACTAGCAGCTAGGGAGAGCTAAGCAGTTTGCCACCTTTTGATTTATGTCCTGTTGTGATCCTACCTGCACTAGTCAATTAGTCTCAGTAAATCAAGCCATCCCTATTTATTAATTATCTTTATATCAAAAATAGATATTTATTTTCCCTGCATACTGTGTGTGATGAGTATTTGGGAAGGGTTATTGTGTTTGGATACAACGGGCTCTCCTTTCAGAACAAATCCACATCCTACTTCAAGTTAAAGAAGAATCTGGTGGAGACACTAAAGCTTACACCACCCCTTTCATCACTAAGCAGTGAAAGGGGTGCTATAGTAGAGACAGGCACTGTGTGATAAAACTCTACCAACATAATGTTCCACCTGTAGTGTATGTGTTGATAGCCAAGATATAAGATGGCAGCCACAGTGCTAGTTCTAAATAGTGGTAGTCAACCTGGTCTCTACTATCCATCAGTAGGCGAT
>WWET01003785.1:81378-91684 GCA_011038615.1 Limnodynastes dumerilii | reverse complement strand
TGTTCTCGGAAGTTAGTCAGGATTCTATCTGTCAGTAGTTAGTCATTGTCGGGTCTTTTAGCAGGATTTGTCGAGTCTATTAGCGGGATTTTTTTTACGTGTCGGGATTTTCAGTGTAGAGATTTTATTATTGTAGGTATTTTAAATTGTCAGGAATTTTTGGGCCAGGATTTTTTACGTGTTAAGATTTTCAGTGTAAGTATTTTATTCATGTAGGGATTTAAAATTGTCGGTAATTTTTTTGCCGGGATTATTTATGAGTTGGGATTTTCAGTGCAGGGAAACTCGTGGAGGGATTTTTACCGCCGGGAAAATGACTACCACCGACTACAGGAACAAAAGCTCTGTTAGGGTAAAAGTCCCCTATACTTGCATTGGCTCATACAGGTGGTTGGGTCGCTGTACTATTTAGGTCTTCAATTATCTTTTGCTAATGATTCTTGTTCAATTACTGCTAGACCCCATGGAAAAAAAATAAAAAATCTGTGACTTCTGATATTGTGCTGAATATGCTGTTCTTATTAAGATATAAAGGCTCAGTTTTGCTGAGCCTTTATATCATTAACCCTCTCTGCATTCTCCCCTAAAATCCCCATTATATACATTTATAATCATCCATGTACTCAGACACCATTCACCCTCTTCGACAATACTATTTTATATGAAAGTATTGCTTGTGACACACACTATAAAAGAAATACATCTTAAAGATGATCACTGACCTTAGGTTCCACTAGATCCATGCAAATTTTCTGGTGCTGGACGTTTGATGCATCTAAACTAATTTTTACTTTAACTTTGTCAAACAGTTTGAAAGTTGTATTTTCCACTGTTAAAGAAGGTATCTTAAACGATAAAAAAACAATATTCTAATGACATACTTAGATTATTTTAAATAAAGAGTCTTAATTTTATATTATTTATGCTTGAAGGCATGCATAAAATGGTACATTCCAATCATAAAAGCGGATATAAGATTGCTATAATAAAACGGAGATATTGGCTTTTGGGTAGATGCAGATATAGATATAACTTTTTTATGTTAATAGAAATGAATAATAGGTGAATATCAGAGATGAGTTGTAAGAAGGGAAGGGGAGAACATGATCAATATCTCTTAAGATGACCCACTGCTACTTGTAGGAGAAATAAACAATTCTATAAAATTGCCATGTGCATATATGAAAAAAGCAATATGACTTTGTATTGTCAAGGTGAACAAACCCAGCCCTTGCACCAGTTATATTTAAGAAGCTAATATAAACCAAAAGTTTGAGGCCACAGTAAGGATCATCATCTAAGAGAAAATGTGGTAGTGATGATTAAATGTTTTCTTCCCTAAATTGTAAACATATTCATAAATATTTTTTGGGGGGAGGTTTACATTTCACAGGTCAAATGGATAAAACTGAAACATAGATCACAACACTCATCAGCATGGTGTGGTATAAATTGAGCTGCAGGATTTCACTTGAAGGCACCTGGTTATACTTAGAAAAGTATGTCTGCCTATTGCAAGCAAACACAAAATGTGATGTGCTATGACAATGGCCTGAATGTGCACACCCTCTCATCACTCCAAACATACAGTAATGTAAACCAAACAGTCCCTAAGGAGAATTTGCTCATTCTCAGCAAGGTTTTTGATTTTTCACAATGCCTCAGAATCATTAATGTAATCTTTAAAATATTATTATATCTATTGTAAGGGGTAAGATAACTACTTTGTGAGTAAAATGAGTTCTTCCGTATGTTAAGAACAATGGGCTGGATCCAGACCTTGTTAAGTGCATTAACTTAGTTACTCCTGGGCTGAACCATGTTGAATTCAGGGGGAGCCAAGTTAATTGTATTCTTTGCATGCAGGAATATACCTTTAAATTGCTTACTGCACACAGATACTGACCAGCTTTACTATCACACTGTTATTTAGACTTGGGATAGGAAACTTAACCTCTCTACTCTAAAATTGTTTGCAGCCGATGAAATATGACTCCCCTGAAATCAACATGGTTTAGCCCAGGTGTAACTAAGTTCATGCACTTAACAAGGTCTGGATCCAGCCCAATGGGCCAGATCCTAAGCTAAGTATGCTAGCGTGTTTACTGTAGCCGATGACGTCAAATCGGCTCTATGTATTTACTGCGCGTGGCAGATGTTACGCCACGTAACTCCTAATGTACATACCATCATAATTTAAATAGGACAGTAAAATAGGACAGTATGGGCTGGGTTTTGGCCGTCATGTATGTAAATCTAGCTAAATGATAAAAGTTTATTTTACTCAAGTTAAATCACACATGTTCAGGTGCTAATAACGTGAGAGACATTCAGACTGGGAGGTCACAGTCCAAAGCGTCAGCTCAGACAACCATGAGGCACGCAATTTGCAGAAAACCGATGGAAGTCTTTAACTCACTATAAATAAATAGAAATTAAACATTTTATGGAACATAGACAAAACCAAAACAATGCAACTTACATCATCATTGTAAATCAGTTTAGGGTTCACTTTTTGCTTCTCTTGGAGGAAAACTGTGCCTTCTAAACCAAACTTGGGTATCAGCACAACAATTGCATTTTTTCTAACAAACAAGATGTAGCCTTCTTCATTCAAAATGCCTTTGGTTTTGAAGAATAACTGGAAAGGAAATAATCGTGTGTTAGAAGACATTGGAGGGAACCATTACAGTTGCATACGTTTTATGAAGTGGACAAAGCAAAAAAAATGAATGTAAGCATATCAGAAAAGATTGTGGATTTCTACAGCAGACTAGAACATACCTGTGTGTGATAGGCAACAGAGCCTCTTTGTGAATACTGAGCCATTTTATGTCTGAAGTTGATATTTTTGCAGATTTCTGACAGTTTGTGTTTGTCTGTTAGGTCTGGATATGTAGAATCTGCTCCCACTGCTACAGCAAGAAGTCTGTGTACAATGACATCAGCGTACCTAGAAAGAATGCAATGTTTTATGCGAGAAATGTACTGCAACATAAGATTAAACACCTGCATATATTCCATTAAGACAATGCACGGTTAATGATGTACAATAACAAATGTAACACCTTACATTCGCATATTATAAAACATGTCAGAAAATGCAGAAGCTCCCACATTTATATTTTTGTCCAGTATGCCCATCCCCACACCATGATATAACTTATGCATGTCAGATATATAGTTAATATCAAACCTTCTGATTGGTGAGGTGAAGTGAGTGTAAATAGGAGAAGCTAAACCATAGTGGTGGAAATCATTATCCATTCCAGAGCAGAAGTAGACGGCCTGCATCATACAGCGAGTTGCAAGAATTCTCAAAAGTGTATTCAAATAAGGAAATTCTGCAGATTCCGCTTTGTCTAAGGAGTCAGCTAGAGCCTTAGCAGAGTCCGTCTTAATCTCTAAATCCTGGAAAGAAATTAACCCACAGTTAGTAAAAGTTATATACTGCAAAGAATGGTTTCTAGAAGGAAAGGATTACTTAAATTGTTATTAACATTAAATTGGTATTCTTACAGAGCTGACCACTAGATTTTCTACTGTGATTCAATTCTGAGGGCCCAGGTAATGACAGGTATAGAAACTGCACTGTGGCAGGACCATCACGAACGTAAACTTGTGTGTACTGTATTCTCTTCCCTTGTCCGCTACCTAGCAAGAGGGCCAGGATGTTGCTAGGTAGCGGATGAGGGACCCACTGTGGCCTTATATATCAGTTGCCGCCATCTTGGATGTGGCAGGAAGGTGCTGAACGTAAAAGCGGTGGTGGCAGAGGTCCCTCCGATACTGGAAACACCCTGCCACCGCCGCTATTATAGGTAAGTAAAAAGGGTGGGGGGGATGATATGACAAAGATATGTAACCGGGTAGACACAGCAGGAGTTGTACACAAAATGAGGGATGATCTAGGTAGACTGGAGGAATGGTCAAGAGTGTGGCATCTGCAGTTTAATGGCAAAAAATGCAAAATCATGCACTTGGGACACAAAAACCTAAAAGCTCAATATATCATTAATGGCAGAACATTAGAAACTACTGAGGAGGAAAGGGCTCTAGGAGCCATTATTTCATGTGACATAAAAGTAGCCAAGCAATGTAACAAAGCAATGAGAAAGGCAAGTCAGATGCTTGGTTGCATTGGGAGAGAAATTAGTGATGCTTGGTTGCATAGGGAGCGGAATTAGTAGCAGAAAGAGAGAAGTAGTGATGCCCCTTTATAAATCATTGGTACGCCCTCACCTAGAATACTGTGTTCAGTTCTGGAGGCCATATCTCCAGAAAGACATAAATACATTAGAGACTGTGCAAAGAAGAGCAACTAAAATGTTCCATGGCCTGTGTAACAAATCATACCAAGAAAGGCTAGAGAATTTAACATGTATAGCTTGGAGTAGAGAAGGGAGAGGGGGACATGATAGCAGCTTTCACATATATCAAGGGTTGTGACCGGCTAGAGGATGGTAGCATTATTCAAAAGAAAAGGTGTAACAGAAGACGAGGGAATGAATAAGAGCAACTAAAATGGTCCAGTGTATAGCTTGGAGCAGAGAAGGGAGAGGGGGAGAATGCATTGTCCCTGATTACAGTTTGAAAGAAACAATCTGAAACGTCGGACAGAGTTCTAGCTCGTGTCATTGCGATACAAGCCTCAGAGTGCCAATCGAGTATACACAGTGGGCCCGATTGAATTAGCTTCATAGCCTTGTTTTTTGTAGTGCAAAGCTAATTATGAAATAAAAATATAAAAAAATTTTAATCCGTGCCTCAGAGATGCATATAAAAATCGGGTAACCTAATAGATGGGAAAATGCGCCCTGCAAACATTTATCCTTCTATCGCAGGCTGCAATTCTAATTGAATCAGGCCCAGTGTGGTTTTTTTTGTTTCTCTCTTTCTGTCAATCTCTCTATCTGGCAGGAGTGTCTTAATACAGACCTCCGGAGTACACATATAGCAAATGTATAGGCACTCACCTACAGGAGGTGCCTCGACGCTGGGCAGGTGAGCTTAACCTAATATAGCTATATTGTGAACTAAACCTTTTTATTCATGTGCGGACACATAGTGTTATATAATGTTTGTTTGGAGCGCCGGACCTCTCTTTTGATATATCATTGGTTTGTTTGTCTGTCCGGTTATGCATTCGGACAACCCTTCACCAACTGGGATAAAACCAACGCAAGGTGGGTCAGATGGATCCTGCCCAGGTTTTAAGGGGGCTGGGGGCCCAGTCGGACCTCCCGTTAGTATAAGCTTTGACCTTGAGAGCCTGTTCTGGATGGATCTACCAGTTAGCAGTTCAGTTAGTGGTAACATTCTATACACACATAAACGTATGAGTTTGTCCATTACCACTTTGTCAAAGACAATACAATAATCTGCACTCAAAGGCATCATTATTACTATTCATGCTATACTGGGGCAGATCCAGAACTACGCATTTCCGCGAATTTACGTGTGGCGGAGACGTAAATTCGCAGATTTGTACGCACTGCGCATGCGCACCACAGAAAATACACACATTCACGTAGCGTATTTTCGAACGTATGGGTGATTCACGTATTGCAAACGTAAATACGTACGTGTGGGCGTGCCAAATTTACGTTAGTGAACAATACGTGCGTTTTACGTGAAGTAAGCGGGGGGTGGTATTTGAAATGTACAGTATGAGCGTGCTAAGCTGCGTACGTTCGCGTAGTCTGAACGCCCGTTAGCGGACGTATGCTGTTACGTTAGGAAAAGTTAAGGTAGGGTTTGGGTCGCGTAATTTGAGAAAATACGTCCGTGCAAGGGGTGTGCCGTGGGGAGTGTAGCGACCTTACGTGTACGAAAATACGCACCGCTAAAATACGTACGCACACACGTAGTTCTGGATCTACCCCACTGTGTTTAAAACCAGACTCAAACCAATGGCTATTTAGAAAATGGGCAGCGCCAGATCTATGCAATGTCACCTTGGATTTTGCAGCTTTTACGAGAATATCATAATTTCCCGGTGGAGGGGCTGGATGTTTGCGCAGTAGAGCATACTCTGGGAACTCATCATAGATCTTTTGTGCCACTGAAATGTTAGCGAGCAACATGAATTCTTCCACCATCGAATTTGTTTCCCTAAAACAATGAAAACATACTGAGATATTTATTAAAAGAAAATGCATTTTGGTTAGGCATGGGTAAGGCAAGCACACAACAACTGAACTTACTTCTTTTGGTTTTTATAAATATAAGCTGATTGTATTTAAGCCTATAAATAGTAGTGTATTTCTAATAATTTTCTACAACAATGAGCATTTAATAAAAACACAAACAGGCAGAGAACTATATAAATTCTCATCAACCTAAAGATAGATAAACTAAATTAGATTATAAAGGTGCAAAAAACAAAAACATAAACCCTCTATGTGCTAGGGGCAGCTCATATAATAAGACTACTTATCATAAGAAAAAAAATCAATTATACAAAATGAATAAATATATAAGCACCAAAAGAGAACTGTAATGACAGATCTATTAGTAAAAAGTAGAATTTACTAACACTGGAAAAACTGTATAAACTCCAATTGCTTATACAATGGTGTACGGTCCGTTACCACAGTTCTAAGTAATGCAGTCAGTGGGATGATACAGTCACTATTAATGTGAAGATACAAGTAGATCCTTAAGTAGAATTCACTTAAGGTTTTATACAGCATGCTTTTCCATTTTCTAATCCACAGAGCATAATGATCCAATTGTTGTATAAAATATCATATAATAGTATGAAGTTCAAAGCAATGAGACTGGCAGTAGCCATGTGGGGTCACATTATGCTTTTTACCACCTATCTCCAGCGGTTTCATCAGAGAGAACAGCCGACCTTGTTGCATGATCTAATTATTCAACAGTTAGCCAAAAGAATTCTCCATTTGTGGTGATGAAAAATTTAACCCCATCAAGCTCACTTCTCAATATTACATTTGAGTCATTTTAATCTACAAGAATCCAATAGAATAATTTTCCCAGTATATAAACAGTAATAACAACATCAATACATTTTTTTGGATTATAGAAAAATACCCTGAATCATCAGAAAAAAATAAATAAAATATATATATATATATTTATAACACAACCATAGATGTATCTTAAATATATAAGAACATAAAACTACATCACAGAGCAGTATAATCTGTCCATTTTATAATAATGTATATGATTATAATTCAAACTAATCCATCTATCAATTCATTAAAAATTTAATTCATACTAAAATAAACTGAATAAAAGTAAATAAAAATCAATGAAAATCTGATATATCAATTATTTATTTTTCTAGATTTTTATTCAATAGACAGGGGAACCTGCAAAGTACTCCAAGTATTCCTCCTATGTTATTCAATTCAATAGGGTCATTCATTTTTTAGATTATTATAACATAATAGGTGGAGTGAAAGAGTATGTCTTGTAGAGCCCTTAAGCTCATTCCGCCTATGCTCCAGAAAGCGTACTTTTGCCTTTCTTGTGGTGCGCCCAAAATATTGGGCTCCACATGGGCATTGTATAACAAACAACATATAAGAATTCACAGGACACTAAACTCTTGAGATTTTAGATTTCCTTAGTACGGAGGGATTAAAAATGTTAAATGTTAATATATTTTAAATGTTAATAAATTCTACTTGTTACTAATAGATCAGTCATTACAGTTATCTTTTAGCACTTACATATTCATTCATTTTCAGTAATTGATTTTTTTTCAAAGAACTATACATATGGATAAAATAAAAGACATCAACCAAACTATGCTATAAATGAGCTATGTGTATGACCGTAACACCACAAAGTGACAGCTGGATTTGTACAGTGCTGGCAAACTCTACTTTGCTATTAGGTGCAATACGCATGAAGCTGAAAAACAAATGTGCATATCATGAAGCACAACAAGCTATCTCCCAACATACTTTAGTTCCTTGGTCTGGAGGTCTATGGGATCATGGGTTTCACTATCAATATGAAAACGAACTTCTGGTGAAGAAAGGGTTAAAGCACTGAAAGGGAAAAAAACATACTAAAATTGGTATTATCCGAAACAATTACTGTATATATAACATTTTTGTCATTGAAGGTTAAAAATTCACTTTCAGTTGAATAGAACACTAAATATTCACTACTGATCTGTGTTGGTAATATATTAACTACAAATGGCACACAACAGCTTAGCCTTCAATACTGCAGAATGTAGAAAACTCCTAAACAAAGCAGAAAAGTGAAAGGAAACTGTATGGCAGTTATCAGCTGCGCTTGTGCACCTATAGTGCCAGTGCTTAACATTTTGCTGAGATTGGATTAGATCCAGAACAACATTCTTACGGCGCATGCGCACGGCAGATGTTACGCCACGTAAGGGGCAGTCACATATCAGTAGCATTTTAACTTATGAAGGGGCGTGCCAGCCATACGCCACCAGTATTTACGCTTCGAAGGTGGGTGAGGCATTTAAATCATACAATATGCGCGTGCTTAGCGGCGTAGCTACGTGTGTGAAGTCTGTCCGCTAGTCGTTATGCAGCGTAAAGTTAAAGTAGGGAATGGAAAGCGTAAGGCGCCTAAAATACGTACATGAGAGGGGTGTACCGAGGGGAGTGCAGCGAAGGTACGCTAGCGTAAGAACGCAGTGTAGTAAAAGCGTAGCTCTGGATCTGGCCCATTGTGCCAAAAGTTATGAACAAAAATCAAAAGCCTGGAAACAGAAAGCTCAGGGTGCACAAAACCACTTTCCACTAAAACTGTACTTTATGTTTTATCAGGATTGTGAAAAACACCTCCCTTTAGCTTTATTTTGTGTTATATTATTTACCTACCTATTATTACCACCAATTTGTCTCATATTACATCAGATCTATTATGCAGTGGTGCTGGAAAGAGCACCACATATCTTTCTATAGATAATTATTCCGCAAGATAAAATTGTTCAATATCCCAGAAAGTAATTTATATAACTCAATCCTAACAGCCCTTCTTACTCTATAGCCTTTACAGCCCCCATTCACTCTTTGCTTCCCATCAGCTCTAGAAGGTAAACTCCTGTTTTTCAAATTTTCTAAAACTTTCATTAAAAGAAAAAAAAAAAAAGACAATATTTGTGCACATTGGCTTAATCTTGTCTACTTTCAGCATTATGTCCCCTTTATGACCGATTCTGCATCAATGACTGATTGCAAAGCTCGAAAGCCAATGAAAAGGTCAGGAAAATTAAAAAAAAAAAATTCAATAGTTTACCCATTATCTATTCTCCGCTTCTTCAATATCTTTGCTAATTTATTCAGCAGACGAAGACTTTTGGTAATCTCATCATTCATGTCAGGTGAATCAATTCTCATCTGTGCTTCTGCATAGGTAAGGGAAGCCTGCAAATGAGAAAATTGGATATAGGGATATAATACTCCATAAATAAGATCTTGAATTTAGTTAAAGAACTAGAAAAAAAAATGCATCAGTGATCATATTACATCAGTGATACCATCTGTAAAGCCCTTATTACTTGTGTTCCAATCAACTACTATGTTACATTTCTGAATCATCCATTGAGAGTGTGTTATGTTCCGAACAGATGATGAATCACAACAGGAGTAAAAGTTGCCACTAATGAATATAGTGGTCTCTAAAATATGGCCACCATCCCGTAAATCCATAAATGCACAATATATAGTAATGTGTTTAAATGGTCATTGACTGCAGATTTACACAAAACAGACATTTTCAGCAAGAAGAGGAATACAACTGCATTTAGCAGGTGTGTGTACACACTCACTAAAACATGTTCATTAATAAATAAATAATAAATGTAATGATTTGTGGTTCTTGATCCATTATTTTTTTTATTAAATAATTAGGCATACTTCAAATATGCTGCAAAGCAAGGGAAGCAATTATTAGAATTCCTAGCTAATAACGGCTACTGCATACTACACACAGGCAGCTTTATGTGTGTCTCGAGTAACACACTTACTTTTGAGTTGATAACACTTTTTGTAAACTTGGTGTTTAGAATGTTAGCATCTTGACTGATCTCCCAAATGCAGGAAAATGCCAACCTGGAATATTTGAGAAATAGGTCAATGTCAGGTGACACTTCAAGAAAGAGACACTTCATAATAATGGCAATGAACTAGAAGAAAATAGAGAACCTAATAAAATCATACCTCTCCACCTGTGACCTTAAGGAGCATAAATTTGAACTGAGCAGCTCAGGGACCATGTCTATTCTCTGGAATGATGTAAAAAAGTATTAACATACGTTACACCAAATAAAGAGAGTTGATTA
>WWET01003785.1:52904-80902 GCA_011038615.1 Limnodynastes dumerilii | reverse complement strand
TTTAGATGCCCATTCCTAAACAGGCATAAAAGCCACCCTATGGTTGAGTATCTCTCGGAGTGAATGGAATAAAATATAAAATTAAATATAAAATATTAACAAAACTATAACACATTTGGTAAAATACAAGACATATGCTCAAAACAAAAATTCTTGTGGGAGTACAAGTCAATGACCATAAAAATAAGTCAACTGTGATTCTAAATAAAATATTGGACCATGAACTTTATATAGACGATTACAACCCACCTCCAGGTTCCCATTCTCTAGTTCTCTGCAATGCAGAGCATCATCAATGTCTGTACAGCCAGGAGGATCCACACTACACACATAAAGATGTCTTAGATCAACTCTATTCTTCATATCCTGCAAGGGAAAGATTGCCAAGCATGACTACAATCCACTCAAAATACACACAACAGACAAAAGCGTGATGGGAAATGGAAATGTGGAGTTAAAATAAGAGTCCCAAAAAGAAGGCCTAATAGCAAAGCAAGGCTTGACAAATATTGAAAAATCTAGGAGCCAGACTAAGAGTTTAGGACACAGGTTTAATGGTCTACAGAAGCTATATTGGAGGCTTTACAGGTGTGTCTCTAGGTGTGTTAGCTTTTCCATTAAAATGATATATGGTATATGACCTAATATAGGGATGCTTCCAATTTAAAGTTATAATCATCTGTTGCAGAATGTGACAGGTGGATTGTCATATATTTGCAAGTGTGTGTAACTAATGCTTCAGCATTTTATTTTACAGATGCACAGTTTACCTATTAGTCTATTTCCTTTGACATAGATATCAATATTAATGGGTTTAAAATATTTGCTAAAATATATATCCACCTTTAAAATGATACATGGGTATATATATTTATATTGCAGGGGGAAATATATATTACAGCAGGATGCTAAACCACTGTAAAATCAATTTGACTGTCCTCTATCGGTTTCATATCTATATCTAGATTTCTAAATCTATAATCTATGCTCCACTAGTAGCATGCTGCAGGGAGCTTCTCTCCTGGCAGTTTCAGTTGTCAGGGGGAAAAGAGAGAAGTGGCCCCATGAATTCTCACCTCTGGCGTGATTGACCATGGCATCTTAGGAAGAAAGCTGAGAACAGCCTGTGAGAACGGTTGATGAGGAACATCATGTTCAAGAAGTAACACCTCTGTCTCGGTCTCCTTGTCACCAGCTGCTCCCAGACTCTTTACAAAGTGACCCTAACGGGAAGAGAAAAAAAAACGAGATTTTCTAGAAAGGTAAAAAAAAACCCATGTCATTCTTGTTTGAGCGTTTAAGAAATGTCCTTTATTTTTATTCTGCAGCTGGTCAATGGTTATCACTGTAGCAGCTAAAACCCTAATCTCTCACTAGTAAACATGCAATTGGCCATCATAGTACTCTAAATTGTAATGCCACAAAGGGGCAATAGCAAGTTTATGAGCCGATGAACTATGAATTGAACATCCTTCATGTCTGGTGGGAGATTACATCAAGCAAATCTTACTGACTTTTGTGACTAGAAAACTAAAGTAGGAGAATAAGGGAAAGCTGTAGAACAAGCTGGAAATTTAGGATTGGAATCAAAGGGGCGACTAAAACGGTACATGGCACGTGTCACAAAACACAAAGCTAAGTAAAGCTTGGCACAGAGAAGGAGTAAAGGCATATAATAGCAGCTTTCATATACATAAAGCACTGTAACCAGACAATACTTTCTAGGTTTCTATGTTAAAGCACGTGCCAAAAGGACTATACATTGGAACAACAAGCTGCACTTACATTAGGATAACGTGAGTTTTTGGGCCAGCCATCCACTGCAACTATAATTCTCTGTCCCTCCAGAGTGGCTGCCTGCCTAGTCTCTATGCGAATACGAGGGATTTTCCGGTCAGCTGGGGTGAACAAATGTCGGGTGGACTAATTGAAGAAAAAACAAAAATATATATATTTTTTTAAATATAAAGAAAGCTGAAGCATTACACAATAGAATGTTAAATAGCAACAACACTAACCTCTTTGATTTGTGACTTAGACAACATGCCGCAGTATGGTCTCCAGTTTCTCTTTATGATGCCCACAACTTTTCCGGAGGGTTTTGACGTGCTCTTCTCAGCAGTTTTTAACTGCAAATAAAAAACACTTGTATTAAGCCATATACCGAGTAGAATTTCTTTCACTTTTTCCCGTACGGATATGTTAGGACAACCAGATTGTAAATTAGAGTTGTAAATACTCAAAACAAAGTGTAGTATTGGGATTACTTTTATTTCTTATTATACACTTACAATGAATTATCAGGGGTGTTGATATTTTAAATAAACTAGGGGAAAAGTAATAGTATAGGCAATTTATTAATAGTGACATTAGCAATTACAAGTCGACTCAAATTAAGACTAACTGCTTGCATAAGTGCCAAAAATAATAGTAACATGCCCATATGGTGTTTCTGCACTGTAAAAATTAAGCAGAGAGTGTTTATAGTTCATTTTATAGCTTGAGGGACCAGAAGATGTTTTGGGGCCACTACAGCCAAAAGCAGTTTCTAAACAAGAAAAAAAAATGTAAGGAGTTACAAGTCAAGTAGATCATGTGAAGGGTCTTAAGCTTTTTAATGGTAGGCATTGACATGCTTTCTACAGTGTAAAAATAATCACAATTTTAAACAGAACTAAAATAAAAACAAAAATGCAAAAAACCTTCGAAATTGAAGTGTTGAAGTAAATAAAAACATAAAAATAGTCAAAGAACAGAGTGAAAACACCAATTAAATTAACTCTTTATTGCAGTAAAATGAACAAAGTCATTTGTTTAAAAGTACAGACAAAAAAAAAAAAAAAATTTGTATAATACCATTTTTTCTTTTTCCTCTACGGACTCAATGTCATCACTTTCACCTTCATCTTGTAGAACCACGGATGATGGGGCCACCCAGTTCTCCTTTTCCAATAACTGCACAGCAACAATGTCTTCATGCATAGCTCTATTTATGTTTCTCAGCCCTTGCAAGATTATCTGGGAAAATTTGTAAAGATAATAGTATTACTTGTGCAGATAGGAGGGCGATCATTTCGACAGGATGTTATGCACACAGCCTTAACCCTACTTCTGTCATTACTATGATAACAAAAGCCACAATACATGAACACAGCATGTAACATAGGCATCTGTATAAAAATTGGATTAAAACATATGTAAAACTACAATTATAGTAAAAAAAAAAAAAATTAACCTTAAACTTATACAAAAGGGTCAAAAAAGAGAACTTTAAATTGTAATCATGCAGGACTTTGCCTCCTGCAAAACATGCACATGCTATATAAATGATGAGACTTCCTTAAATAAAAAAAATAAACTATAGAGGTTAAGCTATGATATTTTTATATATACCTCTTTATTCTCTGTTGAATCTCCATGGACCCATACTGTAGCCTCCAGGAAGTTGTCCCGACTTGCTCTAAATGTTCCTTGTAGGTAAATTCCTGATTTTAAACCTTGTTGTAACTTAGACAGAGGAATGTGCTCTGAAAATATGATTCTTCCATTCTCAACCTCATTCTGCAGTTGAAAACAGCAAGAGTATGTCATTTTTTTTTACATGGAAAACATTTGCATGTAAGACACACAATCTGTTTCAAACATTTAACCAGTGTAAAAAAATGGATGGGAATCACCAGATACGACATGGGATATTTAAATAATATATGTTCCAGGAGATAAAAATGGAGTGATGGCAATGGGAAATAAAGGCACACAGCAAGGAAACACAAACCAGTATGGAACAGCCCACAAGAGCAACTTGTAATATTGTATTTCAAATAGCTGATATACGTGACACTAATTAATAGAAGAGCCCACAGTAAGAGAGAAAGAAATTGTATTTTCTACCTTCCAATATCTAAATCGAGAACCAAGTAAAAAAAATTGGGCTGGATCCAGACTTAAGTGCTTGAAATTAAAAGAGGAAGGTTACACCTGGCCTATACCATGTTGATTTCAGGGGGAGTCAAGTTAATTGTATTCTCTGCATGCAGGGATATCTCTTTTAATTGCTTACTGCACACAGATACTGACCAGCTTTACTATCTCACTGTTATTTAGACTTGGGATAGGAAACATCACCTCTCAACTCTAATACTGTTTGCAACAGATGAAATATGGCTCTCCTGCAATCAACATGATTTAGCCCAGGAGTAACTTTCCTCTTTTAATTTCAAGCACTTATTTAAGTCTAGATCCAGCCCATTATTTTTAAAAACATTGGAACATATTCAGACCTACTCAAAACGACCATATTTTGCATGTGCGCATGGATACTCCAAATTCAGACTGCCACGATGGAAGGTTTTCTGACGGAAGGGCAGAGCGCACACACCGTGTACGCATGGTATGCTAATTGTTTAATAAAGGCTGGCTTCAGCCCTTACAGACTATCCAGATTTCAACACGTCCCCATCTTACTTGGTGATGGTACAGAAATATTAAGGTAGGGTCTGATTACCATAACTCCCTGGCATGTGACAAGAGTGGCTTCCCCCTTGCCTGCACGGAACATAGGCTACAGCGAGGATCCAGCTTCAAATCTCAACTGCCACTCCACTCAGAGATATGGCAGCAGCAAGAGCGGAAGTCTGTTATTGTCCACTGTTACATTATTATTTCCCTTGTTAGAAGCCATTCAAGGAAGTATTTCATTTTATGGAAATACCTAACAAGCAGATATTAATTTGTACCTTCTCATCAGACACAAAGGCAAGGCGATCAACAAGTTCAGGATTAGCAAACAAACTTTTAATATATTCTTCACCTAAGAAACAATAAAACAAAATATATTGTACATGAAACATTAACCATACATTCTAGGCTAACACAGTGCAGGAACTGACAGGACTAGCTGAGAACTCACAGAATAAAGCTAATGTTGTACAGTTACAGGGTGGAAATAATGTACATTCATGTGTATGAGCTAGGACCTCTACAGAAATGAAAAGGCACAGGCAGAATGCAGAAATTATCTCTTGGCTTTGATAATCGTGTACACAAATTACAATAATAACCAATATAATGTCTGACTACTGTAGTAGTTATTCTGTAGAACACAAGACTCATCTCTGATGGGATAAACAACAATCATCTGCCATACATTAAATATTTCAAATTATTCCGCAGCACTACCATAAAAGAAATATACTTACAAGTGTATGCTGCAATTCCTTCTGCCAAGGCCTTTTCTTTGTTTTTTTGATCATTTGTTATTAAAAGCACTTGAAGCTGTTTGAGATCACTAGATTTTTGTAAGTGCTTAGTGTACCACTTTATGGCTACTCGGATGGCTCTGTCATTTCGATCATTGGCACTTTCACCTTGTTCCTGCTCCACATAAGTTTCTCTGTGAAATAAATAATGGGCAAGCTATTAACACCCACAACTGCAAAATATCAGATGGAAAGGAGGGGCGCTAAATTAGGAGCTCCTGTAAGGAGACAGATATGAAGGGCTATAGCGAATGATGACTAGTCCCAGGTGAAAAGTTGTAGATCAAATCCGCGGTACACAGCTGCTGACTTGCCTGGCTGGTGTAATAGGTGAGAAACGGCTGTGTTCCATGGACTTTACAGCTTAGATACAAACTGCACAGATATGGGACAATAAATTTTAGATGTTTTACACCAAAAAACCTGGGCATACTACCACTTTGACACCATCATCGAAGAGAATCACCTAATTGTAAGCCATATCAATTAGAACTTTTTGTTGATATATATTACCATTATTTATTTCACCAAATAGTACGGTTTTCCACTGTTTTATCACATATATATTTAGGGCTCCATCTTACCTTTTATATTTTATCATTTTCTGAATGTAGTGGCATATTTTAGGTAAGAAACTGGCTGCTCTTATCTCGGGAGCACCTTCATCGTTCCACATATTCTAATTTAATATACACACACGACTGAAGCATGGTAGCAAAAGAAAAAAATACATATTTTCTGGTGCTAATTATCAGTTTGTATTCTTTCCCTTATACTCAGTATATGTCCTTATAATTCTCAGTGTAAAGAGACTGAGATATGTTCTATAGACCAATATATGTTATTTACTGTTAAAGCTTTTTCATTTGTGCTATTGGCTAGATATGGTCCACATTTTCCTGTTTCTCTCCTACTCTGCTCCAATTATTATGCTTAGTTGCTTAAATAGCGGTGAAATAAGTAGTGGAACCTTGTAGCCTGGTATATGTTCTTAAGGACTTAAAAAAATATATATGATGTAGGAAGGGGAAGAAAATACAGACTCTAAGATTACCGGTGATGCTCATTGGTGAACGTGTAGAAATATTTTTCTGAGTTACTTGTGAGATCCCTGGCTCGCTTGTACACTGGTGCACTGCGACTTCTTACTTCCTGGAGAACAGTCTGTAGCATAATGACATTCTGGATAACAGGGTCTTCCAGGATATCAATCTGAAAACAAACAAAAAACATTCAAAACTTGTCAGTGTGTAAAAAAAAAGTGTTATAGATGCTGTGGTTTTAGAAAACTCTTTAATCAGGTTGCAAACACTTAATCCTTATAAATTGTTATAGCAATTCAATAATACAAATATATGCAAATAGAAAGAACACATTCCAAACACCTGGAAAATCCTCTGTACGTGGCTTTTTCCAGGTAACTGTATGGTTATTTTATATTAATCCCACAACTCAAAGTCTAGGAGGTGTGGTTTCCAAAGTGACAACACATAATACATGCGACGTGACAACACATAATACATGGTCAATTAAATCTTTAACATAAGTAGTTACTTTATTCACTTCTTAACAAGGGAAGAACTACAAAACACATCAATGAAGATTTACTCAATAAAGGCAGCAGTTGGCAAGTTGTGTAGATACAAAAATAAATTATGATAAAAGGTGGACCTTGACAGGAAATGTTTGCATTCGGTTTAAAAATACAGCACAAGTATCTGTGTGGTGCATTTTATGCTAAGAAGAAGAAGCATAACAACACTGTATTGATCAAAGGCAAATGAATAATTGCTTGCACTTGTACCTGGTGTAGTAACACGTTAGTGTCAGGCAGTATGTAATGTGGTGAGTTGCAAAGTGAACTTTGCAGAATGGGCTCCATCTGAAGAATCGGATTCTCTTGTTGGCATTCATCGCATCCATGGCAACCACAGGTGATATCATCCCTCAAATAATGCTCACGGACAATTTTTAAAATCCCGCCTGAGCGAGTCTTTTTCATAAATGTCTTTGACTTTAGCATCTTATCACTAGTTCTGAAGAACAGAAGAAGAGCAAATTGTCAATATAGATTATTAAATGAAAAACAAGCACAAAGAAAATGCTTCCTAAATGATACCCTAAAAAAGAATGTTAAAAACATGTCACAGAATACCATCACACACTTTAATGTCAGATCAATAAGCAAAACACAGCAAACAGTGCATCATTAACAAGAGTAGAGCCCTGCCTTGATGTAAATAGAACCTCCAATCACAAAAAATGATAATATACACAAGACAATGACACACGGGTGAATTTACAATAATCTTATTTTAATATTCCACAAGTTTTACTTATCTGCTCTCACCTTACACGTTTCCTCTTCAAGATCCGCACTGCGCATGCTCGTCATCACCCACGTGCAGCAATAGGAAGACCTCACACTTACTATAGCCAATCCACAGAATTGAAACCCGAAGCGAGGCGTGACCCGCTATCCCGGAAGTATACGGAGCTTATCGTTTGGTCACATGATCAAAACAACCTATCATCCCTGATCTTTATTCCTAGTAACAGAACAATGTGCAGCAGCCTATGATAACGTGAAAGTGTCATGAGATAAAGAAATATCCTGAGTAAGATGAGCTTGTGTATGATGTTCCTCTGACTGCATCTATGATGAAGGTATGGCGGAACTGAGCCTTACAGCTTTGCTGGGTATAGAAGGGGCGGAGCTTTGAGGCACATGCGCAGTGCGGGCCGGCACTCTTCTGTTTTGTTGTCAATGAGGCGGTTGTATCGGCGGCAGATAGTGCAGAAAGAGGTGGGTATGTACTGCAGGGACATTGAACGTCATCTATTGCTCTATTAAACTTATTATCCTATTACTTTTTTTTTTTTATAACTTTGCTTCGTTTATACATATATTTATAACATTCCCCCCAGTGTGTGCTGCATAGTGCTACTTTCTTCAACCTCTTTTTCTCAGTCCACCAACATCTTATTATACCATGAAGATTGTCTTGATTATCTGTTCTAATAGTTCTTTCTGCTGGTACATTGTCAGTCCTTGCTGGTGCCTGTAGCTTAACCTAATATAATTACATATTTAGTATCACGTAGATCTATTAAATATGAAAAATAATAATAGTTTATAACGGTTCATAATAGCAAAATATCAGTAAAAGCAAAATGCGTAAGTGGGGTGATTTCTATTTAGTTCGCATGTGCAGACAATGGAGTTTATGAAGCGTAATTGGAATGATGCGACAGTAAATTTCGTTTGTCAAAAAATGCGTGCGACCATAAAAGGTCGGACAAATTATTAATAAGTAGGCGTCAGTCGGAATGTAAATAGCAAAAAGTGGGTGTGATGTATGTGAATGTAGTAGACGTGCGGTCGTATTCGCGAACGTTTCACTTCCGTCACATCTACATGCGCTAACAATAAGGTTGCTTTCACAACACGGAAGTGTTCCGAAATGCGTTACTCTTGTGACACGTACATAATTTGTATTAACATAGAGATCTATTACGAACGCACGGAAAAGCTTCTTAAATCTAAATCCGGTCTAATGTCTTTAATTATTATTGTTAATATTATCTATATTTTGTTGTACTGTATGTTGTGGCATTGGAGGTAACAGACAGTGTTTGTCACATTCTACCTTTCTCCTCACTGCCCAATTTGTTTATTTATTTAGACTGTAAGGAAAATATAAATATTTTTTGTGATTTTACCTGCTAGTTTCTGTTATGTGTTCTCCCCCACTGCAGTCTAATAGGTAGCGTCACCCAGGATCTGGGGTTCAATCTACATTTTAGTCTTAATATGGCACACAAAAGAGGTAAAAAACTGAACATATCTAGCTCCTTGGAGTCTGAGGACATCAGCCTGGAAACAACAGTGCCTACAGATGACATCTCTTCGTCCGAGGAGCGCAATGGCTCTAATAAAATCACCAGGCAGCTGATCGAAAAAAAGGAACTTCTTCACAACATACAGCTTCTGAAGATAGAGCTGTCCCAAAAAAACCTTATGATTGACAACTTGAAGGGAGAATACCTTACAAAAGTATGTAGCTTTTTTAATGAACTCTTTAACTGTGTTGGTGATTTTATTTTACAGAAGGCTGTCATAAATGTATTGTGAATATGATATTCTTTTAGACATGTTAGGTGTTTTGAAAAAAAATAAATAAATATATATATATATTTATTTGTGGTAAAACACAAACGCCAGCACTCCTTGTTATAACAAGGAGTGCTGGCGTTTGTGTTTTACCACAAATAAATATATATATATATTTATTTATTTTTTTTCAAAACACCTAACATGTCTAAAAGAATATCATATTCACAATACATTTATGACAGCCTTCTGTAAAATAAAATCACCAACACAGTTAAAGAGTTCATTAAAAAAGCTACATACTTTTGTAAGGTATTCTCCCTTCAAGTTGTCAATCATAAGGTTTTTTTGGGACAGCTCTATCTTCAGAAGCTGTATGTTGTGAAGAAGTTCCTTTTTTTCGATCAGCTGCCTGGTGATTTTATTAGAGCCATTGCGCTCCTCGGACGAAGAGATGTCATCTGTAGGCACTGTTGTTTCCAGGCTGATGTCCTCAGACTCCAAGGAGCTAGATATGTTCAGTTTTTTACCTCTTTTGTGTGCCATATTAAGACTAAAATGTAGATTGAACCCCAGATCCTGGGTGACGCTACCTATTAGACTGCAGTGGGGGAGAACACATAACAGAAACTAGCAGGTAAAATCACACAAAATATTTATATTTTCCTTACAGTCTAAATAAATAAACAAATTGGGCAGTGAGGAGAAAGGTAGAATGTGACAAACACTGTCTGTTACCTCCAATGCCACAACATACAGTACAACAAAATATACTAAATAAATAATTAAAGACATTAGACCGGATTTAGATTTAAGAAGCTTTTCCGTGCGTTCGTAATAGATCTCTATGTTAATACAAATTATGTACGTGTCACAAGAGTAACGCATTTCGGAACACTTCCGTGTTGTGAAAGCAACCTTATTGTTAGCGCATGTAGATGTGACGGAAGTGAAACGTTCGCGAATACGACCGCACGTCTACTACATTCACATACATCACACCCACTTTTTGCTATTTACATTCCGACTGACGCCTACTTATTAATAATTTGTCCGACCTTTTATGGTCGCACGCATTTTTTGACAAACGAAATTTACTGTCGCATCATTCCAATTACGCTTCATAAACTCCATTGTCTGCACATGCGAACTAAATAGAAATCACCCCACTTACGCATTTTGCTTTTACTGATATTTTGCTATTATGAACCGTTATAAACTATTATTATTTTTCATATTTAATAGATCTACGTGATACTAAATATGTAATTATATTAGGTTAAGCTACAGGCACCAGCAAGGACTGACAATGTACCAGCAGAAAGAACTATTAGAACAGATAATCAAGACAATCTTCATGGTATAATAAGATGTTGGTGGACTGAGAAAAAGAGGTTGAAGAAAGTAGCACTATGCAGCACACACTGGGGGGAATGTTATAAATATATGTATAAACGAAGCAAAGTTATAAAAAAAAAAAGTAATAGGATAATAAGTTTAATAGAGCAATAGATGACGTTCAATGTCCCTGCAGTACATACCCACCTCTTTCTGCACTATCTGCCGCCGATACAACCGCCTCATTGACAACAAAACAGAAGAGTGCCGGCCCGCACTGCGCATGTGCCTCAAAGCTCCGCCCCTTCTATACCCAGCAAAGCTGTAAGGCTCAGTTCCGCCATACCTTCATCATAGATGCAGTCAGAGGAACATCATACACAAGCTCATCTTACTCAGGATATTTCTTTATCTCATGACACTTTCACGTTATCATAGGCTGCTGCACATTGTTCTGTGTGTATATATATATATATATATATATATATATATATATATATATATATATATATATATTAAAAGCAAAGCAGCACTCTGAGATTTAATAAGAAATAATTGTACACAGACAACGTGAATACCGACGTTTCAGTACTATGTTTATACTCACTACAAACCGTGTATATATATATATATATATATATATATATATATATATATATATATATATATATATTCTCCAAAAAGCAGCACTCTGAGATTTAATAAGAAATAATTGTACACAGACAACGTGAATACCGACGTTTCAGTACTATGTTTATACTTTCATCACTACAAACGTCACTTTCCTCAGGGATATACATGACATGTATGTCACTGAAACGTCGGATTAAAAAAGACAATGTTTATGAAGTCTGTGAGTGCTGCTTCTTGCTGTGTGTGTGTGTGTATATATATATATGTGTGTGTGTGTGTGTGTGTGTGTGTATGTATATATATATATATATACACACACACACACAAAAAAGCCCCAGCACTCTTGCAATTACCAGGCAACTAACCATAACTTTCTATTTAAAATAAGTCAGAGAATTCGTTCTGCCGATATATGTGTGTAAATAGTGTGTGTGTTGTTTAAAATGAACTACACAGTAGTACAGTGGGTAGTATTGCTGCATTGAAAGGCCAAGTTTATGAGTTCAGTTATCTGATTACTTGAGGTGTGTGTGCTGTCTCATCATATTTGCATGGATTTCATGTGTGTATTCTTCCCCCACTCCAAAAAGGAAACATGCTGCTGAATAAATTGGTTCCTGGTGTATTTGTTAGAGATTTTAACCCATAAGAAACAAAAGCACACAGATTTATTTGAATAGCAAAAATTCTCTGTATAGAACTTAATAACCGCAGATCATATCCAAATCCTTGCACGCTTTATGTACAATCAGGTGTCTGTCCGTCCGCTCGAGAGAGGGGAATGAGCTCCCCCTGTCACTTTCCTCTCTTGTTCGTAACTAGTGTGACTTACGCTGCCATAAGACAGCCTTAGGTCACACTTGCAGATCAGTGATCTGTTCAACCGCTGATCGTCTTGTGAGGGGGAGTTAACACCCACATTGTAAAATTTACATGCTTCCCCCTGCCCTCCTTGGCGGATGGAGAGGAAGCTCTGCCCCTTACAATGGAAAATCTATTGTACGGAACTTCGTTCCGTACGATAGAAATTACGTACGGAAAACGCATGTAACATGCAGAGGGTGCATGCTCATTTTTGGGTTTTGATACATAAGGGAAATTTCTATATTTTGTACAATTGACACAAAGTGCCTTGGAGTTTTATTTAGTAATCTTGTCTGAAAAGGTAAGTTTTAAGAGAGCACCTAAAAGTGGATAGTCTTAATTGGTTATTATTAGAAGGTTATTCCAAAACGTTTGTGCGGCTTTGGAGGAGTCTTAAATCAAAGTATTTAGGTTAAAAGAGTTGCAGATTTTGTGAAGATCTGTTAGAATAAGCTGGAAAATATCTTGACACATGTAAAGATATGTATATGAGTGCAGTCTTGTTAATTATTTTGTAGATTAGTAACAGTATTTTGTATTTTATTCAGTAAATTACAGACAACCAATGTAGAGTCTGATGGAATGGACCAGCTCTAGAAAAATGTTTTACATGGAAAATCAGTCTGATTGCTGCATGCAATATGGACTGTAGGGGAGTCATTTTATATTGTGTGAGTCTTAAAAAGGAGAGCATTGCAACAATCAATGGGGGTTGTGCATCAATTATAGTTGTTGCAGTGTTATTTGTGATATTTGAGTATTCTGGAAAATAATTTTAGATGTATGAAACAGGATATAGATTGTACGAGGGGCTCAAAGAACAGTTCAGAGTCATGGATACCACCAATAAGCGGGTTTAATGCATTGCTGTCTACAGAAATAGAGAGGACAGGTGGGTAACTTCTGTTGGCAGGTACAAATTGTATTAGCTCAGTTTTTTAAAGATTAATGTTATGCTCCCTGGTGAGCACCTGGTCTCACTGCAAACCTTATATTCACGTGAGCCTCTAATAGGGGAACAGACTTGAGTGCTTTCTCTGATAGCAGCTCCCAGTGTAACACAGCAGTAGAAGTCACAGGCTTTATGCAAAAGCTTTATCTTGTGATGACCCCAGCAAGGCAGTAAGGAGACCTAGAGGCTAAGGAGAGGCAAGGGTCGAGGCTTTGTAAGGAAATCTACAAAATTAGGGCTAAGAGAGGTAAAGGTGAAGGCTAGGTAACAAAAGGGGCAATCCACAGAGAGCACAGGTATTGTTGCAATGCTGAACGATATTACTAGAATGGAGAAAAGGGCAGTAATCTCCCTAGTTTGTACCAAGTGGTGTTCCTCTAACAGCAGGCTATCAGGCTGCTTAGCAGCTGCTGACTGAGTAAGCCTATCAAAATTGAGCATCCTGGCTGCCTAGCAACAGCCACAGGGACTTCAAAATATTCTCCCAGCTAACACAGTGGCCCTTAATAATTACGTGGCATGAGATATTCAGTTACATAGGAAAAGGCAGTAGTTGAGAGATCAGTAGTAGATATGTAGATTTGTGTATTTGCATAAAGACGATACTGAAACATAAGTGATTTTGTTAGTTGCTCAAGGGGATAAATAGACAAAAATAATGGACCTAAAACCAAGCCTTACGGTTCTCCAACAGATAAAAAGGTTCATATTAATGACGTTAAGTGTTATACTGGTGTGCAAAGGTTTTATAGAATTATAGAGCAGAGAGCTACAATTAGCAGGGGAAAGTTTGCAGGTGATAACATTATGGTATGAGAGAGGGAGATGTTTTCAAAATTAAAAAAAAAATGAGAGCCTCGTATGCAAGATCAATGCAGTTGCCATCCATATGAGTAGAAGAATTAATCAACTGGGAGAGACAGAAAAGCGGAGTCATCAGGAGAAGAAGGATTATTAATGGGGATGTTAACATTGGTTGCAGTTGGCAGTTAGAACAGCCGATTTCAGATACTGATACAGCTGACAGCTGTATTACGACTGTCTGTGCGTCTGAAATATTATTAGTGCAGAACAGGTATTTGTCAAATCACCTTATTTCAACAATTACCTGCTCCCAATAGTGGATAACTTAGCGTTATGCAACTGGACATGGAGGGAGGGTTAAGGTTAGGGAGTAGCAAGGGAAAGGTTAGGGTTGGTCTGTGAGACACGGAGGATTACGGTTAGGCTGAGTGATCGGAAGGGGTGAAGATTAGGCAGTTAGAAGAGTAAGGTTATGGTTAGTTTAGGTTAAAATGGTTTCTTCATGAAGATGTCTCTCTATGATATTACTGTTGGGAAGTGGTTTTTCACAAAAGAAGCTGTTTTAAACTGCGAACCTCACCCTCTTCACATGGTTAAATACAGAGCCATGCGGAGAAGTGGGGAGAAAAAACAGTTTGCAAGGTTCATTGTGGTAAAGGCTGTCACAGTAAGATGCAGGGTATAGGTTAAATATCCAGGCAGCATTTACAAAGCATGTAATAGTACTGTAAGTAAAGGGACAAGGAGTAGAATTGTGAATGTGCAATTTGGGTAAAAAAAAATCCAACCCACTCTCCTGTTTGTCTTCAGATCAATATGACTTAAACATGTTTTTTGTTGCTGTGCTCTTTGTGCTGAGTCCTGTGTATAAGGGGAATCTGCACCAAGTGACAGTTGGACTGTAAAATGTCCCTTTCGGCATCAGAATTGCATAGCCCTCTGCAGTATTTCATTTTGTGATTTAAAGGACACAACATTTTAACTGCAACTGATAAACGCCTAAAAGCAATATATACAGAACTGGTAACCGCATTAGCATCTGTATATAACAAAAGCAGAAAAAAGACTCCGGCGCTTAATTGGCTCAGCTGTGAGGGAGAGCTGAGGCAAGCCCTCCAGCAAAACGACACAAAACCATTTAACACAGCGAAAAAACAAGTGTCTATTAAAAACAGATGAATTCACTGTAAAAAGGGCAACCAAGTAGCTAAAATGTACTCTTTAATATAAACAATTCTAAAACATTCCACTGCTGCAATAGTTGAAACAAAGTATGAAATACAGAAAATATAAAGAGGCAATTGGTATGGTAAAGCATCCACCTTGAGAGATAAAACACAGGTTGTGAAAATATTGCACTGACAGAATCGTCAAACAGACTGTTGGACTGGTCATTTGTAAATAAAGGTGCTCTATAATAGGCTCCCCCATAAAAAGTTGCTATTTTAGCTACTTTGTTGCCCTTTTACAGTGAATTCATATGTTTTTAATAAACACTTTAGTTTTTTTGCTGTGTTAAACTGTGTTTTGTATATAACAGTAATGTTTCTTTACCACTATTGCTGCAAATTAGTTTTTTAGTCCCTAAAATATTATAAAAAGCAAATCAAAACTATTGAACATACAGGTGTTATCATCAATGTGTGATTTATTCTGTCACATATCACAAAATTCCTAGAAACCATAAAAAATGGGAAAAACAGATGGGTTGCCTACTAGGTGTGGTAGATGTATTTGCTCCAGTATAAATATTATAAGGTATAATTGACCAGTCCGTTGAGCACGCTGTATAGTTTGGGTGAATATTTGGTATTTTGCATATCTGATGTATTCAGTGTTTACATTGTGCCATTCTATGGGTGTATGGTGCCCAAACCATACACCCCAATTCAGTTGCACAGCATCAAGGTGATAATATAAAAATAAACAAAATTGTGCATTGTAATTAGCATTTCTCCGTGTTTTGACATTTTGGGCCAGATTTACCAAGCTGCAGGAAAGTAAAATTGCAGATGTTGCCCATAGCAACCAGTCAGATTCCAGCTGGCATTTTCTAGTATATAATAGGAGAGTGAGAGCTAGAATTTGGTTGGTAGCTATGGCAACTTCTCCACTTTTCCTGTCCCACAGCTTTCTTAATCTGGTTCTTTGTCTTTTATAAGGTAGATCCATTTATCATCTAAACTACTGTGTCAGTGGTAAAAGTGGGGATTACTACGCAGTTATGCAAATGTAATATGCTCTTCTAATGGGTTTTTTAATGGATGAAAACAATTTTAATTTTATATCTTTATATGTCTTCATTTTTTTATAGATTGAAGAGCTAGAAGAGAAGTTGAATGATACAGTCCATCAGAAGCAATTACTAACTTTAAGACTTGAAACACAAACTAAAATCCAACAGGAGGATGCAAGGTAGGATTAATACTCTAATGCTCTCACAATGAATTCACTTTGTTGTCTATGCACATTGGACTAGATTCAGAATTAATATACGTATGCTACATACATAAGTCATCTCTGAATAAGTGCTGAGCATGTGCAGAACCTAATCTTCTGCCACAGATTGCAGCCACCTGATGCTGTGTTCTGTGCGCAGATCATCCTCTGCAAGGGGGGCAGGGCCACCACACCCACATAATAGAGCTTGCAGAATATGTAAGGTTGCACCAGGTCATGGATCCACTTACCACACATAGGGGAGAAGGGGGAGAGCCCCGCTCTCCTGCGTGCAGTATTGGGAATGAGAAATTCCTTGCGTTAGCCTCCTTCATCTTGATACTTTCGCAATTAAGATTAAGGTAAATGTGCAATTGTTTATTATTGCAGCTCAGCAATGATTAACAATATAATTTTAATTAAGCCAAATAAAATAAAAAAAAATCCTCAAAATGATAAATGTAATTAATCTAGTGTGGTTCATCCGTGTTTGTTTTTCCCATATTTCTTATGATATAAATGAACTCTTTGCATATTACTCACTGCTCTGTGAATGACCCTCTGCGTGGAAAGGCTGCCTGTCATATACAAATATTGACGCACGTAGGTTAAAGCAGTGCTCAACAAATGTTTAATATGTATTAAATCTGGGAGCCGGATTTAAAGGATTGGAGCTAGATCATGGCAAGAGTTTTGTACGTGTCAAAAGAACAAAATAAAGGAAGATAAATGTAAAATAAATGACTGTCTAGACCTGTGACAGCTGAAATAGCAATTAAAATATTGGATTATTAGATATGCGATAAATAACTAATCTGCATACTGTATATGAGCAACATTCATAGAGATGAACAGGGTATATTTGTTGTAAAAAATCATGACAAAATGTGGATTCTTGACATACCACAGTATTTTTGTTTGTATTTAAATAGAAAACATCAAGAACTGATGAAAAAGGAAATGGAAACTATTTTGGCAAGACTTAAACAATCAGAAGAGACTAATCAGCAATTAAGAGAGCGAGCAGGAAACATACGTCGAGGTTTGCGTGACCTGGTCTTAACAAAGGAAATGTATGATGAGCTCAGTGCTCTTCCTGAGGAGCAACTGTCTATCCCTGAATATGTCTCTGTGAGTAGCTTATTGACTGGTGTGTGTGTGTGTGTGTATGTGTGTGTGTGTGTGTATAACAAGAAAACACAAGGCCGCTCTTCTATTCAAATACATGAAATAGAAACACAGAAAGTGACGGCGGATAAGAGCCACATGGCCCATCTAGTCTGCCCATTTGTTTATTCAAAATTATACTGACCCTAGACCCTATTTACCCTCAATTCGGTTTACAATTTAGGATTCCCTTATAGCCACATTCTACCTTCTTCATATCTGTGTACTGGCAGCACTTCAGAAAAAGTAACAGTATTTGCCACCTGCTTAACAGCAGTTCCCAACTTTCTAAATTCATCTCTGACAGCCACAACTCGAGCATTGGCTAAGGCATTTGTCCCAAGATGGATAATGACATCAACCTCCCTTTCCTTGCTCACTGCCTTTACAATATTTAAAACATGCCTTTTATCTAGTGGAACTGTCGTTCCAGGTAAGCACTTCACCTGATTCCTATCTTCGGGTCCTCTTCCCAGCTGGATACCTCTAACAATAGAATCCCCCACAAGAAGTGCAGTCCTTCTCAGGGATTCCCTTTTCTCACCATCAGGTTCCCTCAACACCTCATGCGCTACATTACCTGTTGAATTGCACTCCAGGCCTCCAAGTGCTGCATATAAGTTATGCAAGATCAGAGGCTGTGCAATGTGTCCTTGCACAACTGGAACCTTCTTGCAAGCATTTCTCACCATAGTCCACCCAGTACGCTTCCTGGGAACTCTCTGAGGCAATGGTGTCATCAAAGATGCAGACATCCTGCATATCTCCCCTTGCATTCTAGCTATCTCATCCCTCAAAAAAGACATCTTCTGACAGAGTAGACAACACCTGTGTTTCCAAATTGTCTCACGCAAAACAACAGCATCACACCCACTGCAATGCACAAGAGCAGACATCCTAGAAGGTTTATTCGATTAAATAAATCTGCAAACTTCCCTTTACCAACAAATCACACAACTACTTTTAAATGTGCCCAAATCCAGTTCAAATGTGTGCATGTGTATATATAAATGGAAGAGGTGCAGCCAAGGACCAAAGTGACCACTGTGTAACTACAAGGAACAAAAGAGAGGTCTGGAACTCCTTGCAAACATTATATAACACTATGTGTTAGCACATACATAAAAAGGAGGTTTAGTTCACAATATAGCTATATTGGGTTAAGCTCACCTGCCCAGCGTCAAGTCACCTCCTGTAGGTGAGACCATATCCGTCTGCTATATGTGTACTCAGGTCTATATTAAGACACTCGTGCCAAGTGTGCAGTGGCCATATTGGAGAGGGTTAAGGCTCCCAAAGTAAAACTAGTAACAACAAGAAAACAGTCATATAACATATAAAATTTAATTCTCTCCTATTTCTCCACTGCTCCCTTTTATGCATTTTTTATGACCGGAAATTAATTATTAGGGTTTATTTTTTTTATGTTTAACTTTATGCTCACAATATTTTTGAAGAACCATTCAGATATTGCTTGTTGTTGGATATTTGCAGTTGGTTTGCTGGATCTGTTATACAGAATATTACATATTTATGTGTTGCCTCCATTTTTATTACATTTTTTTTGTTTTAAATCTGAAAAATAAATCTACAGCTGCTACACTTTATAATATAAGAGCAGTCAGCATCAGGGGAAGCGCGAGTTAATCAGCTCTGGAGACCTGACAAGGCTATTTCATATATTCCACTGCTGAAAGTAAAAGGAAACCGTACAAATAATGAATAATAAAATATGGCTGATTAGTTAGTAACTCTCGCCTTCCCTGATTCTGATTGGTTCATATACATCCTGTGCACCAGGGGAAGTTCATAAAAGACCTGTCATAGGAGAGCCTCCTTTTCTTGATAGTGTTGCAAATGCGCAACAACTCCACCAACTCCTCATACCACAAATCATGTGTTTAGTTGCCTAATAAGGACTGACCCGCTAATAAAAGGACAGTGGTATGCACATTGGTTGACCTGTATACGGGGGAGCCAGAGCAGACAGTGAGCCTAATCAATTTGTGTGGATGCAGTTCAGCTGGAGTGCTATTAATCATACTGTATACTGAAACAATATTAGATCATTGCTGCTATACCATAGGAGCTACTTTATCTGATAAAGAGAACTATTTACTGACTTAATTTGAGTACTGCCAGTCCACACTATCTAATTTTACTTGTATACATGTTTACAAGGGAATGACTGACCCGCTAGAACGAGAGAACAGCATACATGTTCCCTGCCTTTAACATGGGCCAGCTAGGTGGATATTGAATTGTAAGGGTTAATCAATTTGTGCGCTAATACTCCAGTAGGTGGTCAGTAAGTCAAATTATATATTGAACTGTTATGTATTCCATGTCATATAGTATAACATTACATAAAATGTACTAGCCTCACACCTATGTACTTTTCCCGCCTCCATGGCCCTATCTTAACATTCAGGCTCCAGTCTCATGGAAAATGGGGCCGGAGCATAAATGAGTATTGCACGTAAGCTTTTACTGTAAGATTTAAATATCTGCCATCATACGGACATACTTTAAGCATGCAACCCCGCCATCAAAACGTATGAAAATCTGGATGTTGAGGATCCAGATCTATGCAGGATGTCTGTAAAACGCACATTAAGAATCTGGCACACAGCGGGAAACAGCCCCAACCAGGAAATCTTTATCCAGTTTCATAATATTGGTTTATATGGAAACATTTGAGAAGACCTGTAGCAAAAATGGGCTGTAATTTGACTTTTGTCCACATGGTGGAGCTCATGTTACAGCAATAGTATTCATTGCAAATCTGGTATGTTGGTATGCTGCATGCAGAGGTTTACATGTGAAGTATGTAACTGAATAATGTATGTGAGACTTTTTTCCAGTGTGTGGTGTTTAAGAAAGTCTTGTTGAATTTAACATTATTGAAATACCTGATCAGGTACATTAGTTGTGTCTTTATTATAGTAAATGTGTTGTTTGAATTTACCAATATATAAGGTATGTGCAACCCTTTGTATGGTTAGGGGACATTTATACACTTGCACCTACTTGTTGTCAGTGAACCTATGGGAATAGGCTTAACCTGGGTTTCTCAACCAGTGGTACAAGTAAACCTTAAAACTCCGATATTGCTTTTATGGATATGTATATGTGTATATGTATAAGTATCTTCACTTGGTACTTTTCAATTTGTATAATTAATTCATTAAATTTAATTTCTATTTTTGTTAAAACAAATGAATACAATTTTTTTCCTAATGCAACGAGTTCTTGAAAACTTTCCAGGTCTGCGTCTATGATGTGGTACAGCCATTGAAGAATAGATTAAGTGAACTTCAGATGAAGAATGAGAAACAAACAGACGAGCTGAATACGTGCAAACAGCAACTTAAGAGCTTAATGGAGGTGTGTTATTAACAGTTGACAATGGACATGCACAAGTTATGCTAAGGTCTCTTGAAATGCATGGTATAGTCCTATTATTTCGTTATTAGGCCAACAACCTGTAACACAAGACACATGTCATACCTGAAATGACCATATAAATGTTCTCCCTTTTAAACTAGTTTGTCAAATCTTTTTTTAAAATAATTGTCTAATTATAATATATTACACAATTCTATACATTGCATAACATTGTTTTTGCTTGCTTTAACATGAAATGTTTACTATTTAAATAAAATATAGAAAATAACATAAACTCCAACTCCAAGTATTACTCAACCCAGTAATCAGGATGACCATGCTGAAGTCATGTTACAAGGATTCATTTTGTTGCAACAGGCTGAAGATTGTGCTAGTACAACATGTGTAACCTCTAATTTATATGTGTTTTTATGTTTTAATATATACTGGCAAAATATGTCACACTTGGTGTTGTTCATTGTGTTAATATGGACATAAAAGTTAAAAGTATAAAATGCACTTGATCAAAGGTAAACAATCAAGGCAATGGTTGCTATACAATGATAACATCAATATATAAACCAAACTCTACTATAAAAATAGAGGGGTGGGGTTAAGGGCTATAGAATCTACAGGTATGGAGATACAAGACAAGTCATAGAATACCCTGTTTACAGGCTAAGAAGAACCAGCATGATCACCACAAGAGCTGTGTAGAGCAATAAAATAATACCGCAGTTATATTTAGTAAGCACAAATCTAGCAGCCGCACGCAGTATTGGAGGTAAGGCACAAAGACTAGTTCAAACAAACCATTATTAGACTTGCCAAACTTAAACCAGGTTTCAGGAACAAGGAGCAGAAAACTTAATGTCATCCTAAAAGAAATAAGTTGAATGTCCTTGAAGTACAGGCAGTGTTCACTTTGCATGGCAACGTTTACTTATCCATTAAGATTCTCTTTCATAATCCTTCCAATGATTCCTAAAAATGGAAAACATCCCAGTCTTATTGCAACATGAGTGCTCTGGTACAATACTGTATAGCAGAGTCTGTTAAAATGGTCTTTTAGCACAAGTTGTGTTAAGACATCAGTTCTTTCCTATTATAAGCAAGTGTTGGACTGTAGTGCATAATTGTCTACTGAGTAACCAGAAAATCCTCTATGTTCCAAGGCTGTGGTAGAGTTCATCAATGACCCTCATGCTCTAAACATTGTTTTAAATTGAATTTGCCCGTGACAGTTGTTTATTGCTGTCACAATGGTTTAAAGTGATGATAGCACAATAATAAGCAAAGAAATAGATTTTTTTAGTAACACTTAATAATTTTCATTCCCTTTATCAGTCCCATTCCATCATGTTATATATAAGTTAAAAGTAGGTTTGTAGCAGCCATTAGCTTATGAGCTGAAGAAGCAAGTTGACAGGCATTGGCTGTCTTCACAGCCACTCTGTGTGTTAGCCACAATCAGATTGGCCACTTTCTCAGCCAGCAGTCCTATGCATGGGGCAAGCGGGCACATACTACAGAATCTCAGAAGACAACAGCCCGGGGCACAGATGCTCCCTATAGCAGCCCGCCACTGCATGTAGTCAGTTATGTAAGAAAATGAATTAAACTGGGCCCTACCCAAGTGTGAACATTAAGGCTGTTTAAGTTTCCTTCTATTTGTGTAGGTTTCTAACACATTCCAATTCACTAAGTATTTCTGATAAAAATCGATCCGCTTAAACTATAAATAAATATGGCCTCCTTTAACAGATAGTTGTGCTGTAATGAAAACAGAGACAATAAACCACAGGCAATTGTTTTTAATCTCTTTAATTCATTTTTTATACTTGTTCTCCATAACAAAAACACAATTGTTACAATGAAATATTTATTAATAGTGTTCACTATTTTCCTGTTCATCCCAGTTTAGACATGATAATGTTGGGCAAGTTGTTATTATTTTTTTTCCCCTTGTTTCTTTGATCTTTTGTGTTATGTTTGAGTTTCTGTGCAGTGTTGCAGTATTTTATCATTGCAGAGTAGTTCCTCTAGAGGTTGTTCATCTGCTTCTGTTTTGGTATATGTTCTGATTTATTTCCTTTGGTGGGTAATATTGACTTTTGTCTTTGTCAATATTTGCCTTATGAACATGGAAACTGCAAAATGATAAGTCTCGCAAAGCGTGTTTTTCAAATTCTTACAGATGTTTTGAAGTATGTGCGTATATTTAGATATTTATAGCTTTTGCCTTTGATTTAAAAGGTCACTTGGAACAGGTATGTGAGGTGTATTGTTGTATAAATATGTCATACACTTTAAGCCTTTGTATTGTGCTATAGGATTTTTTTTCATTTATGTATATTTATAAAGGTGTGCAAAAATGCTGTGGCATGAATTATTACTTCCTTAAATATATGCTCTTTTCCTAATAATTGATTGAATTCATGTTTTCCTAATGGTAAAGCAAGGGAATTATGTACTTATTTGTAATAATTTGTCTTATTTGTACTAAATAAATAAACGACATTGATCTAGGATTCACCTAAGGTTAGCTTTTTCAATATGCGCATAGGAATTTACTATTAACAGTGCTTCATGTTGATATGATAATCAATTGAAGGTGTTATCATGCTTCTATATGTCACTTGTTATTTCTATATCAGAGTTATGAAGAAGAGAGGAGATGTCGCTCAGAACTGGAGACAAGATGTCAGCGATTAACATTGCAGCTGGCGGACACAAAGCAGCTTATTCACCAGGGGGACTATAAAATAGAAAATTATGACAAAGTAAAAAGGTAAGTTTTTTCTTTTTTTTTCTTTAGATAATTCCCCATTTTCTATTTTAAATATGGTAGACATCCAGTGACTTACTTCTGTAGTATTATGCAAGTCATGTCCCCTTAGGCTTTTAATACCCGCTCTCCACTAGACCCACACGCCTGCAAGTGATTGGGAAACCTCCCCCATAGCTCTTACAAGTTTTAAACTGAGCCTTTTTAACGAGGCAACAGATGGAACTCTGGATCTCTCGGCCTCCTGAATTTCCCCTCCCATTAGTAAATGCAATTTAGATAGAAAAGGAAAGAACCGCACTGATATAATAAAATAAGGAAGACGTGGTATCCTTCTAAAGAAGGGTGCTACCGGTAATCAATTAAGCAGACACAAAAAACAAGAAAGCTGTGTGACAACTTTCAAAAGGATACCTTAGGTGCACTTAACCTACGTCAATAATTAGGAAGAAAAAACACTGTACCAGATAAACATAGTAACAAGTAAAAATTACTTTTATTGATATACATTAAAATAATAGCAAAAATATACCTCTATGTTTATATAAATGCAAAGAGGAAATATTCAACAATACTGATGTCTAATATCTCAAAATTGAGACTAAGATGCACACAAACATAATCATACTTATCCTCCAGGCTTCTGGACAAACTTTCATAAGCGGTTCCCAATGTGCTAATGGCAGAAGCACACCCTATAATATCAAATGAGCTGACCCTGGAATCCCCCTAGGGTCCTCAAGGGCTCGCTTCGCCTTTCTAGGCAGGTAGATATCCCTCTCTGTACTAATAGCCAACCAGAGGAACACGCTCTGATACCGGAAAATACACAAGTGGACGGCGGGGCTTCTCCGGTTGCTGTTCCTGCTGGGTCCTCCTACGCATGTTTCACGTTACCAGCTTCGACGGGGAGAATGTTTATCTGGTACAGTGTTTTTTCTTCATAATTATTGACGTAGGTTAAGTGCACCTAAGGTATCCTTTTGAAAGTTGTCTCACAGCTTTCTTGTTTTTTGCATTTGTAAATGCCATCTGCCTGCTATTGGAAGCCGTCGAGAATGTTGCAAATCAGATCTCTGTTGGTTGTACCTTCCATTCACAGAATGTGAAAATAGCAAAAGAAGATGCTTATGTATTTATTTTAAAGTATTGAATACATTTTTTTATTATTATTATTTCTATTAAATTTAAATATAAACAGACAAAACTAGGACCATATATACAGAAAATGGACCAAATGCATACAGTACAGGGAAATAAAAGGTAGACCATGCTATTTTTATTGATGGTAATTTTATTCTTAGGGAGGCATTATTACAGTTTTTCAACATATACATGTTTGATCCTTGGTCAATATAACTGTGTCCCATTGAGTTGTAATGTTTGGAAGTATTGGCAATGCTCATTGTGTGGGAACCCCTAGTCCATTAAAGGGACTTTACTGCCAAATAGAATTTTATACTGTATTTTAGCCATGGTTGGGCTGTATATTTAAATATACACGCTCATTTAGTAAACGATTATTGGTCTCTCTGACAAAACAGAGTACACTCTACATATTTTAAATTATGGCTCTTGACCATATATCAAATCTTTTATGCTGCACATTCAGCACAATCACATGATGAATCTGATAAATGGCACTTGTATTTGCATTCGCTATCCAATAATCGGCCCATATTTGTATGTGTTCCCAGCTTTACTGTGGATGAGGAAGCAATAAGTAATATACTAGACACACATACTTTAGTTTTTTAGGGTGTAATATTTCTATGATATTTGATATGTTTATGCTCTGTGATAGTGAACGAGATGCAATGGAACGTGAGCTATTGGATCTGAGGAGAAATTTAGAAATATTGGATGCTGCACACAAGACCCAGTCGAAGGAGAAGCATGATTTAGCTCAAGAAGTAAGTACAAAAATATGATAACTGTACTAATAGCCAACCAGAGGAACACGCTCTGATACCGGAAAATACACAAGTGGACGGCGGGGCTTCTCCGGTTGCTGTTCCTGCTGGGTCCTCCTACGCATGTTTCACGTTACCAGCTTCGACGGGGAGAATGTTTATCTGGTACAGTGTTTTTTCTTCATAATTATTGACGTAGGTTAAGTGCACCTAAGGTATCCTTTTGAAAGTTGTCTCACAGCTTTCTTGTTTTTTGCATTTGTAAATGCCATCTGCCTGCTATTGGAAGCCGTCGAGAATGTTGCAAATCAGATCTCTGTTGGTTGTACCTTCCATTCACAGAATGTGAAAATAGCAAAAGAAGATGTTTATGTATTTATTTTAAGGTATTAAATTAATTTTTTTATTATAATTTCTATTAAATTTAAATATAAACAGACAAAAATAGGACCATATATACAGAAAATGGACCAAATGCATAAAGTACAGGGAAATAAAAGGTAGACCATGCTATTGTTATTGATGGAAATTTTATTATTATTCTTAGGGAGTCATTATTACAGTTTTTCAACATATACATGTTTGATCCTTGGTAAATATAACTGTGTCCCATTGAGTTGTAATGTTTGGAAGTATTGGCAATGCCCATTGTGTGGGAACCCCTAGTCCATTAAAGGGAATTTTATACTGTATTTTAGCCCTGGTTGGGCTGTATATTTAAATATACACGCTCATTTAGTAAATGATTATTGGTCTCTCTGAGTACACTCTACATATTTAAAATTACGGCTTTTGACCATATATCAAATCTTTTATGCTGCATATTCAACACAATCACATTATGAATCTGATAATTGGCACTTGTATTTGCATTCGCTATCCAATAATCGGCCCATATTTGTATGTGTTCCCAGCTTTACTGTGGATGAGGAAGCAATAAGTAATATACTAGACACACATACTTTAGTTTTTTAGGGTGTAATATTTCTATGATATTTGATATGTTTATGCTCTGTGATAGTGAACGAGATGCAATGGAACGTGAGCTATTAGATCTGAGGAGAAATTTAGAAATATTGGATGCTGCACACAAGACCCAGTCGAAGGAGAAGCATGATTTAGCTCAAGAAGTAAGTACAAAAATATGATAAACGACCAATCCTATAGAATGCTTTGCAGTAAATGTGACCAAAACTGTCAGATGGTCAGCTGTTAGATGTAGCTTTAAATGCGTTTTCATTTTCCTTCCTCAAGCTCCTGTAACGTTGGATATTTTTCTCTGGAAAATTGTATGTTTGATGGAATGTTTTAGAATTTTGTTTTTATTGTTACTTAATTAAGTTTCTTTTGAAATGCAGGTCAGTGAAATACTACAGCAACAGAACTGTTTTGTTAATAACCACCAATGTGACCTGTAAGTGAAAATGAAATACATGAAAGCGTTTCAGTTGCTGTAGTGTGACACCCCGATATGGAGTCAATCCTGTGCTTCAATACAGCCCTCTGGCCCGTGCTTGTCTTTGTTTGTTGGAAAGCAGACTATGTGATTCCAGGACACATTTATAGTCTTACCACTGGGAATGGCTTGTTTGAGAAAATATTTGGGAAGTAAATTGTCCGCCAACAATAAGAAAGAAACACTTCCTTGTGTGGTTAGTGCTGCTTGAAACGCAGGCCACACTCCCAGATAAACTGAATGCTCTGTGACTAATAACAATGTGTATTTAAGGTATTAAGAAGTAGATATCAATCAGAACAGTCATACAAACTAATGAAGCTTGAAGTTGTTGTGTTTCTAGTGCTGCCATGTCCTGAAAAATCAGTACTTTCCAGCTGTCTGTTCCCACATCATGGTGATTGGTGAACGTTTTATCTTTTTATTATATTTGGTCATTTTAGTTAAATAGTTTGAAATGGTTTGTAGTTAGTTCTTAATTATCATTATTTAACGGATAGTATTTATCTACAGCCCAGATACATGAGAGCTCCCCATATTACAGTGAGAAGTAGTTGGTAAATTTATTTCTAACCAAAAATTTGGAGGTGTAGCTTTTAGCAACCAATTAGATTCCAGTTTGCTTATAGAGCTAAAATCTCATATGTTGCTAGCAGCAACACCTCCTCTCTTCCTTTTTCAAAGCTTCAGTAAACTTCCCATTTCCCTTACTGTTTTCTTTTCGCTGGTGGGCTTATAGATCTATTAAATGCTGAAGCCATTAACTGGAAATTTAATGGTGTAACGTAACGATACTCCGTGCTATTTAGAACAAAGTTGTTTTGTTGTTTGTTGTTTTTCTTTTTTCATTAATGATCGAATCACGTCCGCTCTTCTGCACATCTG
>WWET01003785.1:32781-50568 GCA_011038615.1 Limnodynastes dumerilii | reverse complement strand
TCTGGATCCGGTTTTTATTCCCTTGAAATCCAGATTTTCACCTAACAGAATAAAGCAGCAATGTCTGTATTATTCTGTTTGAAACCTCTAATTGTGTGCATTTTTTTCAATCAATACCTCCTTCCTACCGTAATAGAACTATATAAATTTGTTATCCAAAAGTACATATATAAGTGTAACAAAGAAATAATAGCCACAGAATAGTTTAAGGAATTGGTATTTTTTATGCTTTTTAAAAAAAAATTGTTTAACTTTAGATTTGCTGGGATCATTATAAGACCATTACATTGTGTGGGATATTTCAGCAACTATTTGCTGTTTATTGCACATCAGTACTTGGAAAATACACAGAGTACATTCGGATGTAGACCATCTCTTAGCTTTTTTTTCTGATTATGCTGTAACAGATGTATTCAGTAGAGGTTATATTGAGGTGATATAATGTGTATATCACATTTTTGGTTTGACGCTCACGGGACTTATTGATGTGTGAAGCAGTTTAGAATATATCAGTGTTGGCTTCTTACCTGTTACTCTAACTGTTGTCATTAGAAAATAGGTTAGGATTAGTTTTGTTCAAAGCTTGTTTAGCTCAACCTTGCATGGTAGGAAATGCCACAGTCTAGCTTAGTAAATTCTTTCTTTTTGTTATCACACTGTCCTGAATTTGAAAACATAATTTGAAACAATAGATGTTTTACCATGTCTTTTCTATAGTAAGGATTTGGCACAACCAAATATGTGTTAGATAATGGTTTCCTTTTGTACATTTATACCTAAGTAATGTCTAATGGTTTGATGTATAAATAAAGCTTTGGTAAGGCTTCTGAGAACTCTATAAGAACCTCTGTTTCAGGAAAACTTCAAATATCAAGTATGTTTTTTCTTATGCAATATTGTATTTTGATGATTGTTGCATAAAATATATCTGAATATGCGGTTTCAGCTTTTCTGAAGAAGAGGTTATGTGTGTTCTTATTTTGAGGCTTGGATCTCCTGAATCCTGTCTTAAGACTACATCCATCTCTAAACCATCCTACCTAATACACAACAGCCAGGGGATGCCGAATGGAAATTCCTGGAAGTATGGAGGTCTGGATGATTATGCAGAGAGACCGAAGGCTCATTGCCCCTCTGCCAAAAGTGTCATTGATTTTAGGTCTTTATGGGTCTCCTGTATTTCTGAGCATGCACAGTGTATGCCTGAAATGTATGGAAGGTTATCTAAGCTAGCACATCTATGTGCAGCCCATTACCATATATGTGATTGTTTAAATAAATCTATACTTACGTGTCTTATGTTAGCAATAGATTATTTCCCTGTTCCATTAGAAGTTGTGTAGAAACCTATTTTTAATTTGAATTTCATGGTTTTCATCAAACAGGTCAGTGCATTGCAACAGTCTGTAACCTTGTTGCAGAAAGATAAAGATTTCCTTAACCGCCAGAATATGGAGATGAATGTCCGCTGTGCCCATGAAGAAGACCGCTTGGAGAGACTGCAATGTCACCTAGAAGATGCCAAAAAAGCAAGAGAAGAAATGTATGAAAAATATGTCACTTCTCGGTGAGTGTTTCTGTGTTATCTAAGCACATTTACCCCTCTACCCTCCTATCCTGCATAAACTGAGAATGATATGCACTGCCATGGCACTCCTTCCCTCTATCACTACACAATTTCCTCTCAAATCATTATCAAAGCGCATTCAAAATGATTTTTTATTGGTATACAGTTAGTATTAGATTGATGATCATAATTTTGTTTGTGCTGGTTAATAAATAACTTTGTTAGACTACTCTAGCAAACTGTATCTTTTATTTTTGCAATAAATGTATTTATTTTTTATAAATGCAGTCATAAAGACATTAAATTAATCTGTTTTTATGATTCGCCTTGTAGCTGTTTTAGTACTGTTGGCAAACCTCCAGTAATGTTTCTCAGTTAGATAGTTGTTATGGTGGTCTTTCCAAGTGTTCTTTCCAAGATTGCAGTTTTATTCTTGTTAAGTAATCAAGGAAATAAATTATATAATGTAGTCACTGATCTTGATTTGAATTACAGGAATACTCATATGTTTGTCACACCTATAAAAGAATATTGTGCAATTTGAATAGTTTTGAATAAAGCTGTTTCCTAGTTTTAGAGTATTGTTTTTGATTGCCATGTTTCATGATGACATATTACACATACATAACCGAATCTGTGTTTTACATATGAAAGAATCTTAAAATACCCCCAAAATTTAATACAGCGTAATAGGATAGAATACGAATTGAATTTTATGCAGTCACAAACATTTTCTGCAATGGGCATAGGTGTTCCAGAATGTATGGTGCAGGTTATCAGGGGGTTAAAAGATGTCGCAATTCTTTTTTGCCCCAAACACTTAAATTTCTGGTTATGAAATTAACTACCATAAAGTAACAGTGAGAAGTAGAAAACTAGGCATCTGGTCACTCAGAGAAAAGCCTTACTCCTAGCAAAGCAGAGAGATGCTCTTTCATAACCAGATACCAGATATTCCAGGAAACTCGCACATATTTTGTGCATCCGCCTGTACTTTCAGGATTCTCTCCCCTTGTGAAGTCATTGCACACGGGGGTTGCTAGGGCTATGTTGCCACAAGTGGCTTAGTCATTCCCTTCCACACTTTTGTATGTGCGTTTACATACAGGGTTTATAACAGACCATACATCTAGGATCCCAGTTTGTATTAAACAGAAACAAATCTATAGCATTGTTTTCACATTCTGTCATTTTTGCTATTTTTCTTTGGCAGGGACCATTATAAAACGGAGTATGAAAACAAGCTGCGTGATGAGCTGGAGCAAATTAGACTGAAAACAAGCCAAGAAATTGAGCAGTTGCGTGGGGCATCTAAAGAGATGTATGAAAGGGAAAACAGGTATCAGACAAACTACAGTTATTTTCTGGTATTATCTGTTTACAGTTTGCAATTACTGTACTTTATGATATATTGTTGGAAGTTTTAAACAATGATGTTGGTGGGGTTTTTGGTAAAATTGCCTTGTTAAAAAAAATGTTTTGTACTTCAGTCGTTTGTACTCTATTTAGGGTCAGATGGCTAGATTTAGTCAGCTGAGGAGAAGAAAAAGTGGAGATGTTGCCTATAGCAGCTAAGCAGATTCTAGTTCTCACTTTCCTATTACATACAAGAAAATGGTTGCTACAGGCAACATCTCCACTTTTCCTTTCCTACAGCTTAGTAAATCTGGCCCCTAGAATCTAACATTGTTTAACAGTTTCCAGCTGCAGTTTTGGTTTTAAAGTTCCTATTCTACCTACTGCTGGTAGCACGCTTTGTAGTCTTGTACCCCTTTCACATTACCGCCAAAAACCCGGGTTTTTCAGCAAAAACCCGGAATTTTGCAAAAACCCGGGTTTTTGGTGGTGATGTGAAACCACCACTTCCGGGAGACCCGGGTCATGAGACCCAGGGCTTGAACACGGGAAAAAAGAAGTGTTTTTCCCGTATTCAACCCGGGAAGGGAGGTAAAGTGGAAGGACCAGGGTTGTTTTCAACCCGGGTCTTTCACTTTGCCTCCTGATTGGTGAAGATTTGTCTACTGTTGCTATGGCAACAGTAAACAAATCTGTTTCTATCGTGTAGTGTTAAAAAAAAATCATCATTAAATACCGCTAATCAAAAAAAAAAATTACTGCTAATTGTTTAAGTAAAAAAAAATTATGAAAAGAGTTAACAGACTTACCGGCCCGGAGGGACAGCGGAGAGCGCACCGGATCATCTCAGCCTGCTGCAGGACGCATAATGGAGCCTGCGGCAATGGCATTGACCCTAATGTGTATTGTGTATGATGATTTTTTTTAAAGGGGGGCATTAAATGTTCAGTGATTTTAGAGTAGGGGCCGCTGAGCATGGTGATGATTGTAGCACTACAAGCGTCAGCATGCTCTTCAGCGTTAAAATTCCACTAAAACCCAGGAAATTCTTGGTGATCAAAAAGGGTCAGACCAGGGAATTTCCCGGGTGTTTGGTGGACTTATAACGCGTTCATGACAAAACCCCGGCACTGCTCCCAGAAAAGTCCCAGGTACAAAATACCGGGTTGTTCTGGGAGGGTGACGTGAAAGCGGTATCAGAGGCTGCACTTCAGGTCTGTGTCTGATGTCTGCAGATCGTTAGCCTGATCTCTGACACCTGCACAGTCTGCATTTAAACACAGCTTCCAGCAGCAAGCCTTTGTTGGATTAACATTTGTCTCTTTGTTTCATTTGTGCATGTCTGGACTTTGTGCTGCTGCAGTTAGGACTTACAAGCTACATTTGTGGATTTCTTGTTCTCAGCCATACCTTTACTCCCTGTGGACTAAGTTTGGACTTTTGCTGTTTATCAGGAGTTTCCTGCAATAGCCTCAGACCTTATAGCTTATGGCAGCGTAAAGCTCGCACGACAGTGGGGAATGACGGGGTGTGCTTTCCCCTCTGTCTCGCGTAATTTCAGACCCCCGCACGCACGGAAAGCAGCAATAATAACTAACACAACATATATTGTGCATATTATACTCTGATATGCAGACGGGCACATATAGAAAAGTAGAGAGAAAATAATAAAAATTGAGAATTTTATTTAATATCACAAAAACAGTTCATATTTTGTGATATCATAGAATTGAGGAGTTTAATATAAAGCAAGAAGAGATCAAGTAATCGTAATAGATATATCTGTAGATACAAGGAATGAATATTTAGTCTAGAGCTGGAAGGTATACTATCATATTAGATTCATTAAATTTCAACCACCTCCCTATATCTCATAGAGTTAAATTTCCACATTTACATGAAATGCTCATGAGATTCAGTTGGCAATATTAAAGCAGATCATGAAAAGTAATTTAATTCCAATGTACCATTGAGACCAGCGGGGGTAAGGGTGTTTAAACGGAAGATCCAATAGGATTCCCGTTGACATAATTTGGTGTATTGGTCACCCCCTCTTTCTGTTATAGACACAGTCTCGATACCAATGATTTTAATAGAGTCAACTTCCCCCCATGTTGTAAATTCACGTCTGGACAAAGAGTGAGGTTTTTTATTAATTATGTTCCGACAATGCTCGGAGAAACGGACATGCAGTTGCCTAGTGGTTCTACCGATATAAAGAAGCCCACAAGTACATTTGATTTGATATATAACAAAAGAGCTTTTGCATGTTATGAAACTCCTAACATCGAAGGATTCTGTGTTGTTTGTAGAATGAAACTGTGTTACGTTATGGTCACAGAATTTGCACATCATGCACCTATTCTGTGAACATCTAAAAAAAAAAACCTTTTGGTTTTTCTGGAAGCCAATTAGTGGCACTGGGTATTATTTCTCTCTTTTTTAAAAAATATGTACTAATGAATCCTTTAGAATAGATTACGTGCTTTTTTGAATATCACTGTAGGCATGTCTTGAAATAGACAGCCCAAGTGATTATCTATTTTCAAAATATGAGAATTCTTATGAATAATTTTTCTAGTCTCCCCAGCCTTGGAGTTATACTTAGTCATGAAGAAAAGATCTTTATCGGTTGGTGAATGTTTTTTATATTTTTTTATTGTTAGTGTTTTTATCTCTTAAAAGAGACTCCCTATCCCTGGCATGTGCTTGATTAAATGCTTGTATAATAATTGGTTCAGGAAAACCCTGACCTTTAAAGCTGTCCATCAATTGTTTACCCTGAGATTCAAACATTTCGAGAGTGTAATAATTTCTTCGTAATCGCACAAATTGGCTGACAGGTACGCTGTCTAGCCAACTTTTTTTGTGACAGCTTGAATGTTGTAAAAAGCGATTTGTTGCCACCTCTTTCTGAAAAGTAGAGGTGGTAAGTCTATTCCCAGCGACCTCAACCCTAATGTCTAAAAAAATTAATGGAATCTGTGCTATGGTGAGACGTGAATTTAAGGTGGAAATTATTAGTATTAATGTGACTAATAAAGGAATTTATACTATCACCATCACCATACCAAATAAAAAACAAATCATCTATAAATCTACCATAGTACACCGGATTCGCCCCGAATGGGCCTTCCCAAATTAGTTCTTATTCCAGGGAGCCCATGTAGAAGTTGGCATAACTTGGAGCGAATCTGGTCCCCATGGCAGTCCCGAGGCGTTGCCGATAGCAACGCCCCTGGAAAAAAAAAATTGTGCTCTAAAATAAATTGAATACTATCAGTGGTGAAGTGTTGAAGTTCAATAGATATATTGGACCGAGTTTGTAAGTGATTAGTGGCAGCCAAAATCCCTAAATCAGGTGGTATATTGGTATGTAAAGCTTCAACATCGCAGGTAAGGAGGCGGAACCCATCCCACCACCTGCGATGTTTCTTCGAAGTCCCTTCTCCTTTTAGGAGAGTCCAATAGGAACGGATGGAATGGATTGGTCAACGTAAGAGGAGGAGGAAGTGAGAGGCAGCTGGGCAGACCTAAAAAAAGAGATGCATCCAAATAATTTTTTTGAATTGCTCCCGCATATGACTTTTTCTTCATGAATTTGACTTTGATCTTTGTCACCTGAGTTTATAGACTCTGATATGTTGGCACCAGATTGTTTAATTATATCAATCTGTTGCTCAGCGAGCTTGTTTTTATTTTTATTCTTTTTTGTTATTTAGGATCCCAGTTTGTATTAAACAGAAACAAATCTATAGCATTGTTTTCACATTCTGTCATTTTTGCTATTTTTCTTTGGCAGGGACCACTATAAAACGGAGTATGAAAACAAGCTGCGTGATGAGCTGGAGCAAATTAGACTGAAAACAAGCCAAGAAATTGAGCAGTTGCGTGGGGCATCTAAAGAGATGTATGAAAGGGAAAACAGGTATCAGACAAACTACAGTTATTTTCTGGTAGTATCTGTTTACAGTTTGTAATTACTGTACTTGATGATATATTGTTGGAAACAATGATGTTGGTGGGGTTTTTGGAAAAATTGCTTTGTACTTCAGTCGTTTGTACTCTATTTAGGGTCCGATGGCTAGATTTAGTCAGCTGAGAAGAAGAAAAAGTGGAGATGTTGCCTATAGTAGCTAAGCTGATTCTAGTTCTCACTTTCCTATTACATACAAGAAAATGTCAGCTAGAATCTGGTTGGTTGCTACAGGCAACATCTCCACTTTTCCTCTCTTACAGCTTAGTAAATCTGGCCCCTAGAATCCAACATTGTTTAACAGTTGGCAAACTAAGTTTATTTCCAGCTGCAGTTTTGGTTTTAAAGTTCCTATTCTACCTACTGCTGGTAGCTCGCTTTGTAGTCTTATTGAAAAATGTGCCTGATTTTTTACTGAGGTGAAAGAAAATACAATTACATTGATAAAGCATTCGCAAGGTATCCAGTCAGTGAGTGTTCAGTTGTATGCCTATAGAAAGTCTTTAGAATACCTCACAAGCAGGGCAAAATATTTAGTCACGTTTATCTAGCTTCAGATTTTGACTTCATTGCACATTAATAGAATCTCATCCTCAACAGAGCTTACATTTCAGGACACAGTAGATTCCTATTTCCGTTTATAAATTAACTTGGGAGATTCCCTTATACATAATGGTGCTATCTAAGAAAGATATAAAAGGATTCCTTAATACATGTAGTCCTTTACATTTTCAAGGGCTTCCACTTGTGAACCTTCCCAGGGTGTGTCCTGGTGAGATCATCACTGTAACTTGTAAAAGTTGTGACATCTGTAATGTCCTTTTTGAAAAAAATGTGTCTGAATGTGATATTACATCAGTGCAACAACCTCTTCATAGAATTAACAATGAGTTGAGAAATACAATGGGTGCTGCAGGACTGAGCAGCACACAACATGTTAGAGGAAGTTGACGACTTCTCTTAATTACAGGCTTAAAATAATTCTGTCCGTTCACAGGTAACAGTCGATTACGTTAATAATCTCATAATAAGCATGAGATAGAAACTCTTCCATTTCTATATGCCTTTCAACAATACTTAATTTTTTTTCTCATATAGAAGGAGAATGAGCTTATTTTGCACTTCTTTCTGTATTTTAAATTTAAACACAAAAATAAGAACTTAAATAAAGTTTTCAAATAGTTAAAGTCCTAAGTAAGTAAATATTGGAATACATTGGTATTTTTGCATAAGTTTATTAGTTTGTCAATGGTGTACAGTTGTGAAGGATGACAGGGCACAGGCATGGAACACAGTAGGAGCAGTTATGTATTCTCACTTTTGCTCTTTTACTAATGAAGAAGTATGTGCCACATGTTACTATAAGGTTTTCATCACTGCTAGTCTTTAATAAAGTTTTAGCACACTTTGCTAAAAAGATAAATGACCGAACCTAGACTTAAGAAAAATGCCCTTTTTCTTGGTAGCTGGCCCATTCTATCACCGCTGTTTTGTTATGAGAGGACAAAAGCAAAACAAAACAAAAAAAAAATTAAGATTAAACACTGTATATTTCTGAGGACAAGAAACAAAAAGATGAAATTATGTTTTTATTTAAGTGCAACTCTAACTGCGGTCTAAAATTTAAAATAACAATCACTAATGTAAAGAACTTAAAACACTCATGTTCACTGAACACATGTTCGCTTTGGACTGGATCTAGACCTCTGTTGTTGTCGCTGTGCTCAGAGCTGCGAATATCTGAAGCAGCATTACTGATGGATCTTAACTCCCATGCAGGAGAGGCACTGCCATTGCACGCATGGACCTAGGAAAAGGTGACCCGACCTTTAACCTCCAAACTATCCTTACATAAAATGAAGATGATGCGGAAGCCTGGATAGTGTGAAAGGGCTAAAACCAGCGTACATGCTGCACACATTCTTCCCCACCATAAAAAACCCTTCCATTAGAAAAGTTTGGAAGCAGGAATTCAGATCAGTAAGGAAGGTACATTGTGTAAACCTGTGCAATAGCAAAATATGACCTGTGTGCAGAAAGTAGGACTTCTTCCACTTTTACCAACTTTAGAAGACGTTTAATATTTTGAACTTCAATGGCTTGCCTATAACTTCAAAGGCTATAGCTTTCAGTTGATATTGAGGCAGTAAATAGAGCTCTAGGTTGCATTACTCTACAAGCGTAGAATACAATATAACAAAAAGTTAATACTTTTTATCCTTTGTGAGTGACATAGCTGAAGCAGGGGCTGGAACACATTGTCTTTTGCTCTTTTTTGCTTGTTATCCCAAACCAGAAAGATAAATCTTGCATCTCTTGCATAAAATAATAAATAACTAAAAGTCATAGCCTGCCATAGATTCTTAAATGATACACTTATGGCAGTTCCCTTGTGTGCTAGTCCACAGTTGTGCATTGAGCAATGTCAGTAGTATACTATATAATATTTCATGTTAGGAATATGATTTTTGATATGCATTAATGTCCGTCTGTTGGGTTTCTTGTACATTAGTCGTAGTCATTTTACTCTTAAGCTCTCCATACACTAACATGATTGTTGATCCCAGAAGGAGGTGGCCCAATAAACAGCGCAAATTCCAACCAGGTAAAGGTCCCAATATCAGCACCATACACCTTCCCATCCTGATAGAAAATGGAGGCCCCTATTCAGTTCTGTAAGATGATTGACTAGTGCCCATTATAAATTAAGCAGGCCATATGTTCAATCAATCGTAAATAGCGTTTCTGGTACAATTATTGCCGCTTGAAAAATCCATCATGCCCACTCACTGCAGCGATCATTAGCCCGATCACCCATAATTGGAGGATCATGCCAATAACACTGGTTACCAATAATTTGTTTTATTAAATGTGCAATCTCTGCGCTGATTCAGTAATCGTCATAGTTTCTTCATATCATTCATTTTTAAGAGTCAATATTGTGCTATATGACCCATTTAAAGAGCATTTAGGGAGGCTTTTATTGGCTGCTTCCGGTGGCTGGATCAAGTGAATCTGGCCGTGCAAAGGTCTTTCTTCAGATTTTATGGCCCTTTGCAGGTTGGTCCACATGTGTTGGCCATCAGCATTGAGCTGTAAGATAGCCGCACTTGCTGTCACGTTCGTCCTTATAAGGAGCAGTGAATGCTACAATGTGCTTGCTGCATTGAGCAATGCCTAGAAGGTGTGTTAAATCCAGACTCCTTTTACTACATGTGTGGTGAGATTACATTTGAAATGGCAGAAACGCTGTTTGACACCATCCCTGAAGCAGTGCTATGAGCTTTAGTTTGGATTCATGGGCCCCTCATGTTGGCTTTGTCACTTGTGTCAGACTCCTCACAGATTGGTCAAAGGGTTCTCTGCACATTTCGCTGTGCCATTATTTAGGGGAAACCAAAGGACCACTGCACAGACTACTACTTTTGCCTGACGAACATTTTGAGCATCAATTCCAAGTCAAAGCACACTGTGACATACCCAAATTTACTGTCTGCCATGAAGCCTGTGCCCCACAGTAAAGACATGCCTGTTTAAAAGCCTCCAGAAAGCCCCCTTTAAATAAGAGAACTGATTTCTTGTGGACATTTTGATGACCTGCTTAATTATGTCAAAAATACTATGTGGGAGGATCTCAAGAGACTTCACCAGAACGTTTTAGGGAACAATAAGTCAGACAGCTCCAAAGATGTGGTGGACAATCTCTTACATTTTCCAGGATCATTAGGTGTAACCTATCACTGAGTGTCCACTTCTTAGACTCACACCTAAACTTCTTCCCAGCCAGTCTTGGGTCAGTCAGTTTTGAACATGGTGAACAGCTCCACCAGGGCGTTTCAATAATGGTAAAGCGGTACCAGGGCAAGTGGAGTCAAAGTATGCGTAGTAGCTCATTTACACAGTCTACGTACCATTTATGTATGTAGATTGACTACGTGCGGTCTTTACAGAAGTTGAAGCTTAGGCAGGAGGAGGCGTGCCAAGGCAGTCTCAGGGAAGAGGTAGTTGGGGGAAGGGATGTAGATTAGCTGGGGAGGGCAGGGAGAGCTTTTCTCCATGCGTAGTTTCCTTCTTAAGAAGGAAAAATGTTTATTTTTATCTGTGACGATAGTACGTTATTTGCAGTATGCACAATATTCATCACTCGGATGCTTTAAACCTGTAAAAGTACAAATGTAATTTATTGGCTGACTATAAATTATGATTCTTATGGGTTTTCATTTTCTGTGCCAAAATTAAAGCGTGATCATAAAACATGCACCTCTTATCTTGAGGCAATGTGATGTCAGTCGCCTTCTCTAAGAATACCTTGTGTCTGAGAGAATCACATTCTTGTGTATATTTTTTTTCAAACCTAAATAGTATCAGACATTACCTTTTAAAATAGGACAAATGTTACTGTTACTATGCAACTTGTATGTTGGCCAGAGGTGATCATTTTCTCCATAGCAGGGCCCAGTGGCAGATTATCTAGCTATAAATTACATATTTCCAACAGAATACTCATTGACTTTTTACCACACTGTTTCTAATAATACGTTCTAGGTGGTCCAAACATATTTTAAAGTTGTTATTGGCAGTAGTAAAGTAATGTTTTCTTTAAAACATATGATGAAAAATGTCCAATGTGTTCTTTGTTTTTCAAAGAGGCTCTCCATATATGTTATTTCATTGCTTTGATCGCTAATGCAACATAACATAACATTACAATACAGAAATTATGATGTAATAACTCTAATTCACTAAAACTTCTTTACCACACAATGCTTGAAACATTTAATTTGATATAACATCAGTTTTGCTCATCAGCAGATACTTGCACCAAGTAAAGTTGAATGTAATTGTTTCCTTTTGTTTATTCCAGGAATTTAAGGGAAGCAAAGGATAATGCTGTGGCTGAGAAAGAGCGAGCAGTGGCAGCTGAGAGAGAGACGCTAGCCAAATATGACCAGACATTAGAACAGTAGGTGCCGCTTATTGTGAGACTAAATTTCACAGTGATTTATTTTTTTATCTATGCATTAACTCTTAAAAGATCTCCCTCCCTCTCCCTCTCCCTCCCTCCCTCTCTCTCCTCTCTCCCTCTCTCCTTTCTCTATCTCTCTCAATAAGCTTGCTGCAGTGCTATTTCTACATGCCACACGTATTCCCACCAAAGAGGAAACACACTCCGCAGTCTTTAAATGAATTCCTATCAGTAGTCCCCTATGGGACCATTGTTTTATTATTATTATTATTATTATTATTATTCAGTGCTGGTGCATGGTAGCAAAAAAGAAAATCCAACGTTTCAATCGCCCTCTGGTGATTTTCGTCCGGGACGAAATTCCCGCTCTGGTGTTTTTTTGTTTTTGTTTTTTTTTTAGAGTTTTCAGCTTCAGAGTTTTACAGTTTTTGTCTAGAACACGTCCTTTAAGACTCCATCCTTAATGTCTTAAATTTCATTGCTATTTGAAGTTTGAGTGGTAAAAGTGACATCACAGGGACGGGGCATTCTACATGGTGTCTGCTTCAGTCCTTCAGAAGGTTATGAACCTTTATTATTAGTGTCAATTTTAGGTTTGTTAATACTCTTTGTGTCCCTCTCACCCTCAAAACATCCTCTATACCACGAAGAGGAGGTAACATGGCTGATTTCCCTGCCAGAATACAGAAGAATATCTGTGTGAGAGAAATCAGCCATCTATTTCTAATAAACTTTGCTTAGAGTTAATGTCACCCAAACGTTTTAGGATTTACTTTAAAACTTACAACTGGTGTTGGAATTTTCTTATTTACACCTTGGATACACCCTATCATCCAAGTTTACCATTATATGGTATCTGTTTGTATTTCCAAACCAAACAAGGTCAGTAGTAGTAGCTTTTAGTGTGGACCCTGACAACCTGAGATTTCAAAAGCATTTAATGTGTTATAAAAGAGACAGACAAAATAAGATATTTACCACAGGCTATGCCAGAGGTTTTTCAAGTACAAGTCTGGGTTGACAACATTCCATAGCTGTTTAATCTTATAAACATTTTGTTTTTACATCTTATGACAATAAAAGTTATGAGGATGAACTTGAGCATTCAGATTTTTGAAAATGTCCTTAGTCAAGTAGCAAAAATAACCTTTTTTTTTTTTTTATTTGTTAAGCTTATGAAAAAGTAAACTTCTATTAAAATTATGGGGCTGATTCAGAGATGCACTTCAACCTTTTTTAGGTGCAAGTGTATAGCTCGGCTAAACCATTTTTCAAAGTAAGGGGTGTTAATTAATTAAAACAATTTTGCATGCAGGAAAAATACATGACTTTTACACATAGAACTACAATACTGCATAGCTTTATGTTTATTCTGTAAAAATAGAGTTGAGCTAAGAATCTTCACTTCAATTTTAATTCTGGTTTTACAATTTAAATCTGCCTCCCCTTGCAATTTAACGTGGTATTGCTCAGGCCTACACTTGCTCTTAAAAAAAGGTGGAAGTGCAACTCTGAATCAGCCCCCATGTTCTGAAACTGTGTTCAGAGTTGAACACAAATGTTAACATACAGGAAACAGCTTCCATTACAACATGATTATTGATTTCCAGCACATCCTGATTTGACAGTCAGCTCTTATGGCATCAAAACATCTGCCATGCTTGCTGGATAGAAAATGCTTTAAACATATTGCATATTACACTTTGCAGTTGTGACCATCATGTCATTTTTGACTGATGAGCCCTTTATCTAATAATAGGTGCTCTTATAAAGAGAATGTTGTATACAATTAAATCTGGGTACGCACTACATAACATTTCATAAGATGCAATATATGTCATGATAATACCATTGGGAGCATGACAATTTATGCATGCACACTGAGATGGTTTACCATCTGTGATTTTCATCTCTCTTTAACTGCTGATCATTCCATTATTGATCGCTGAAATTAGCAAAAATAAGAAACAAATTAAACCATGTGTTGTGCTTTGGAGGAATAAAACAGAATTGTGGGAATGTACACACTAATAAGACCTAATAAACACTTTTTATTGCGTGATCAGCACAATAATCGGTTGAAAATTCTGTAATGTGTACCCAAATTAAGTATAACATATGAAGTGTAAAAGTGCTTTTCCAGGTGAAGGAAACCTCACTTGACTGAGACACAGCAGCTGTAGACCATACCTAACTGTAGAGATGGATGCACATCTTCTCTGTCCCCTGGCTATTTATGAGAATATTGCAATGTTACTATGGTGTTCATTGTTCTTAAATGAAAAGCTACTGATTAGTATATTATTGTTTTTTTTACCGTTTTTTTATGATTTACAGTAGTTATTAAATAAACCAGATAGGCTTAAATTACAAAACCCTCTTTGGGGATTTTTTTTTCTGAGGATATTCCATCCATTTAATAGCATTTGCTGGTAAATCGTTAAACTACAAAATACTAGCACAGTAATGGGCCATTATTTACCGTACACGGGCAAGTGAAGTATTTCTGCTTTCTAACATCTGAAAAAATAATTTTTTTTAAACAGACACTAAGCTGTCATATTGAATGTTTATTGAATTGAATTGTTATTGCAAAAGATAGCATCATATGATTTGATTTTGTGAGCATTCAAAAATCACAATGACTGATGTTAAGGTGTTGGACATATGGGATGGTCTGTGCTACAATTTTCTAACCATTGTTTCTAGGAAGGTGTTCATATTTGCTTCTGTAATTTTCTTTTCTGCCCTCTGTGTGCTGAATAACGAGTGACCTAATCATGGTAAATACAAAGGTAATAATAAAGGCAACAGAAAGCAAAGAGAGTCTACAGTTATATGGACACTGTACACAAAGTTCTAATAATAAGAATATATGATTACATTTTTGTATGGCTCATCCCACTATTCAGATTATTATTTAAATGATGTACCAATATCTACAGTGTGTATAAAGGCAGATGAGGACCTCAGATCTGCTGGTAAATCAGTATAATGTATACACAAGAATTGTCAATGTTATCAGCATTTGCAATCATCAATGAAATCTTAAGAAACTTTTGAGTCTCATGTATAATTACATAGGTGTGCACCCAGGTTTACATTTTGTACGCCCTATTTGAATTTATACATTATCTTTACTTTGGCATGTCTTCTGGCGGTTCTTTCTAGGTTTCTATATATTTGTATTATGTTCATTGTACCTGTGTACAGGGATATTTATAATGGGGTACACCTATAGTCATATCAGGACTAACAATTTGAACTCTGCAGCAGCAACTAATTATATAACACAATCATGTATAACCCGGTGACTGGCCTATGGATCTTTTTATGCATTGCACCAATTCATTATAAATAGAAATAAGGGTATTCCACCCAATTGTCACATTTATATATATATATATATATTAATAAGAATAAAAATAACCTTTCCTTTTTTTTCACCAAGTTTTCTCCCTTTAACTGTTTTTGTGACAACAAGGCAATGACCACTGCAATAATATATATGTACTTCAATCCAAATGTAGACCTGTTTCACAGTGATTTATGTTGTGGAGTTATCACAGCGTAAATAGAGTTTTAGTTGTGCCATTTTTACTGTGTTGGAGAAGCGTTTTAGGTGGTTGTGTTATAAAGTCATTGGATAGTTTCCCTGTTTTGATATTCTAACCAGAAGAGGTTTCATTGGATGAATGTTATCATCAGTTTTGTAATACTCAAGGATGACTAGATTTCTGATCATATAGCCCTACTCTGGGAGATTATGATACTATTCTAAGACGTTTAATTGGGATTGTGCACCAGCCAGTTTTGGACCATATTCACAGACAGATCCGCACCTCACTCACCCGTCCTGCCCCTAACTCGCCCCCCCGTTTTTGGGTATCTTATGGTACTTACGAGTGCCATAGGGCTGCCTTCTCTAACCGTGCGGAGTTTTCTTCTTAAGAAGGAAACTCTGCAAGGACATTGCCTCCCCGGCTGATTGAAATACCTCCCCCCTCCACCTAAGCAGTCCCTGGGGCGCCATTGCGTTGTCTCTTTTTACTTAAACTACTCTGTGTGGTCTTTAAAGACTGCATGGAGGCAATCTGCCTACCTAACTGGCATGTAAATTGCTTAAATGACCTACTACGTATGTATAGAAGGTCATTTACTAAATATCTGACCTAAGAAGCTTCTGCTTCTTAGGTGTGAATACGGTCTATTGTACCTAAAATCAACTTTATTGTACTGGAAACAAGTTTGTATGTTTCTGTGTTACTTGGAAGGTTTCTTAGATCTTGCCCTTATGCTGATTGGCAGTTGTATATCAGAAAATATTCAAGCACAATTGTTTTCAGTCACAGTGGTGTTAAAGTTAACTAAATATAGTTTTTTTCTCCAATGTTTTTAAAGTTTACCATTGGAAATGTTCTTTCAGATGGCGTAGCTTGTTATATAATAAGTTATATTAGTCATTTAAAGCACTCCCACTTCTACTTTATTGCAGAACTCAATCTTTTCCACTGTAATCTCCTTTCCTTTTTGCAACACTTTAATACATGCTTAATAATAATCATATTAACTAATCGTAGTGGTTTCTTACAGAGTTTTGTCCATTATTTCATAATCATGCCATATTTGATCATGCTATGGTAAAGATGCCCTATGTTACACTGAATGCATGTTTCAGATGTTTGTAGATCCTTAGTACAGTTGTTGAGAATGCCCAGCGTATTTCAAGCAAGCATAGAAAGATTGCTCACATTCATTTCAATGTGCTCTGCTAAGCCAAGAACGACAGATGCTATATTACAGCTGAAATGTCGACGTACCAGCAGTTTCCTAGGGACAATACAATACACTTTATAGCATTAAAAAAAGGCTTGTGGTAAAGATATTGCTAATACCAATGCGAGTTTTAAAAAAAAATATATAAAGTATGCGCTTAAAAACACACTAATCTTGATGTTGGCTTCTGTTTATCACATTTGTACATTAGGAAATATAAACATTGATTTTAAAATTGTCATGCTTAAAAATGAACTGGTTCTAATTGCTAAGCCCACGCATCATGTAAGTGATAGCCAAATACAAGGATGCTTTGCGGAAGGAACTGCACTGGCCTTAGAAACAAACTAAACAGCAAAAGGATTGAAATTCCACATTTATATATAGAATATGTGACACATGACAGATTATTCCCGTGTTTTCTTTACAAGTGCTTTAGATATATTAGGCTGGCATGTGTTATCAATAGAAATACAGGAAAGAATGTGATCATGTTGCAAAAATGTGCTAAATAAAATTTTACTTGTGCTAATTCAAGAAGTCCCACTTAGCAAGAATATATTGGAGCTGTACTAACTTAGTAAAGAGCTTGTTCATGTTGCATCTGTCAGCTGTGAAATGTGTATATTGCTGAGAGATATGTTTGATCACCCTTTATAGCAGTGGACCTTGCTCACCATGGGCTGGATCCAGACCAACGCATGTCTTACGGACGTGCTTGGTCGTTAATTACGACAGTGTAGTGGGCAGTGTACGCTCCCCGCTCAAGGTAGTAAAACAAGTTTTCATTAATACCTTATACCTACATATAAGAACACAACATGAAAATATGTCTCAATTATCATTTTTTTTAATATAAATAGCAAGATTTTCAGTTCATTAAATTTATCCACATATTGTGTTAAAATCTGTTGATTTTGCGTATTTCTTTCATTTTTGCGTTCTGGATGTTCACATACGTATTACTTGGTCAGCATTTAATATGCACAAACACTCATATCCGTGTTAAATGATCAGTATGCAGCTTGCAACAGAGTGGAGGGGTTGGATCTGCTGTGGATGTGACTTGGTATTAAGCTGAAATCAAAAAAGGGAACCTATGGTGCTAAATAAGAGCATCAGCTGTAGGGGAGATATTGCTAATTA
>WWET01003785.1:12139-24807 GCA_011038615.1 Limnodynastes dumerilii | reverse complement strand
TATATTATTGTATATAATATATTTGTAATGGGGCTATTATAATGAAATTTTCACCAAATGTCAGCAACAACCCATGCAATCCACACATGCAAAGAAATCAATTTATGTGTAATAATGTGCAATGACACAGGGAAAAAAGTATTGAACACATTAAGAAAGGGAGGTGCAAAAGGCATGGAAAGCCAAGACACCAGTCCTGTCCCTTGTCTCACTGAAAATTAATATAATCTGGCTCAGTCCCAACTGATGGCCAATAAAAGGTGTCTCATTACCAAGGTGTCACACAAGAAACATCTCATGATGGGTAAAAGGAGAGCTCTCTCAAGACCTTCGCTACCTTATTGTTACAAAACATACTGATGGCATTGGTTACAGAAGGATTTCTAAACTTCTGAATGTTTCAGTGAGCACTGTTGGGGCCATAATCCGAAAGTGGAAAGAACATCATTTCACTATAAACCAGCCATGACCAGACGCTCCTTGCAAGATTTCTGACAGAAGAGTGAAAATAATTATCAGAAGATTTGCCCAAGAGCCAAGGACCACTTGTGGAGAGCTTTCAGAAAGACATGAAATTAGAGGTACAATTGTTTCAAAGAAACAATAAGTAATGCACTCAACCACCATGGCCTGTATGCGCACTCCCCACGCATGCTTCCATTACTAAGAAGATGCATGTTGAAGCTTGGTTACATTTTGCTGCACAACATTTGGACAAGCCTGTGAAATACTGGGAGAATATAGTCTGGTCAGATGAGACCAGAATTTTAACTCTTTGGATGCCATAATATACACTATGTTTGGAGGAGAAATTGCACTGCACATCACCCCAAAAAGTGATGTTTAGAGGTGTGGGGCTGTTTTTCAGCATACGGTACCGGTATACTTCATGTGATTGAAAGAAGGATAAATGGAAAAATGCACCACGACATTCTTGATAAAAATCTGCTGCCATCTACCAGGAGGCTAAAGATGAAACAAGAGCTGCCATCTACCAGGAGGCTAAAGATGAAACAACATTTCAGCAAGACAATGGTCCCAAACACACAGCCAAGTACACTATCAATTGAAAATTAAGCTGTCAGAATGGCCCGCCAATCACCTGACTTGAATCCAATTGAAAATCTATTGAAAGGACTAAAGTTTTAGTGTCTTCCGTCTTATTGCCCCCTCTTTGTGTGTCCACCCAGACTTATTGTCCCCTTCTGTGTTCTTTCAGTCTTATTGCCCCCTCTTTCTTTGTCCAGTTAGCATTTATTGCTCCTCTTTATGGGATGGATCCAGACTTAAGTAGGAGCTTGAAATTAGTTACTCTTGGGCTAAACCATGTTGATTTCAGAGGGAGTCAAGTTAATTGTATTCTTTGCATGCAGGGATATATCTTTGAATTGCTTACTGCACACAGATACTGACCAGCTTTACTATCACACTGTTATATAGACTTGGGATAGGAAACATCACCTCTCTACTCTAATACTGTTTGCAACAGATGAAATATGACTCCCCTGCAATCAACATGGTTTAGCCCAGGAGTAATTCATTTCAAGCACCTAAGTCTGGATCCAGCCCTATTTGTCCATTAAGCCTTACTGCCCCCTTTTTGTGTGTGCCCACCCAGCTTTATTGCCCCTTCCTGTGTGCCCAAACAGCCTTATTGCCCCTTCTTTCTGTGTCCAACCAGCCTTATTGCCCCTTCTTCTTTGTGTCCATTCAGCCTTATTACTCCCTCTTTGTCCAGCCATTCTTATTGCTCAATCTTTGTGTCCACCCAGCCTTATTGCCTCCTTCTGTTTCCTTTCAATCTTATTACTCCCTCCTTCTGTGTCCAGATAGCATTGTTGCCTCTTTGTATCCATTCAGCCATATTGCCCCCTCTTTATGTGTGTCCACCCAGCCTTTGTTCCCCCTCCATGGGCAGCAAATCCCCATGCCCCAAATAATTTATTTAAGTCCTAAGTACACCTACCTTTGCTCTCCTTCCTCTGGCCTTCTACCCCTCGGATGTGCACAGAATTGTAGAACCCCTTGCAATAAGGGTGGAGCCTGCATGCACTGGGGCTCACTGGGGATTTCCCCGGCGGGCCAATCTGACGCGTACAGTGGCGCACTTACAAACTTCTCGTTGCACACCGGTTGCGGAGCACTGCCATACACTATGCAATAATTGTTGTAATCATCTGATAATTGACTCATCGCCCTGGTTATCGTATGGTGTATGACATGTTTAAGCCAATCGTAATTTGAAAGCTCCGGACCTACAGTAATGTAAAAAAAGAGATTTCTATGTATGGCAACAACCTGCTTTCATGATGTTAATGCTCGAGGTCCTAGTTTGAACTAATATATTGCAGCTGAATTTGCACTCTGATCAGTTTATATAATCTGGGAAATACATTTCAGAACATTTTGTAAAAATCAACAAGGAAGCATAGCAACTGGTAAAAGGTAAATGTTTGTATAATATTTGTAGAGACTTGTGATCTGTTGCATTTTTTCCTTATTATGTTGTATGAGTCAGTGTGTCCTCATAACAAGCGGTTTAAAAACAGAACGTCCTTTTTACAAAAAACATTTTCCCATTGTATTGATATGGGCATTTGTTGACAGTGGTACGTTTGGATTGACAGAAGTGCATCCCATTGCAGTGATATTTACTATTTATTTATTAACAGTTTTTTTATATAGCGCCAGCAGATTACATACATAGAAACATAGAAAGTGACGGCAGATAAGAGCCACATGGCCCATCTAGTCTGCCCATTTGTTTATTGAAAACTATACTGACCCTAGACCCTATTTACCCTCAATTGGGGTTACAATTTAGGATACCCTTATATTTATCCCAAGCATGTTTAAATTGTTCTACTGTATTGGCCTCAACCACCTCAGATGGGAGAATATTCCATTTATCTATCACCCTTTCAGTGAAGTAATTTTTCCGCACATTTCCTTTGAATCTACCACCCTCCAGTTTGTATCCATGCCCTCGTGTTCTATTACACCTTTTCTTTTGAAAAATGGTACCCTCCTCTAGCTGGTCACAACCCTTGATGTATTTGAAAGCTGCTATCATGTCCCCCCTCTCCCTTCTCTGCTCCAAGCTATACATGTTTAGTTCCTCTAGCCTTTCTTGGTATGATTTGTTACAAAGGCCATGGACCATTTTAGTTGCTCTTCTTTGCACAGTCTCTAATGTATTTATGTCTTTCTGGAGATATGGCCTCCAGAACTGAACGCAGTATTCTAGACATAGTGTTTTACAACTTAAAAAATGATTATAACAACACTGGGAGGTAACCGACAAACTGGGTAGGTTAGAGGGCCCTTCTCGCAAGGTTATTCAAGAGGGTGGGAACAGCACGAGAGAAAAGAGTGGTCAACAGTGTCAAAAGCTGCAGAAAGGTCCAGTAGGATTTAAAGATAGCCGTGATATCTCTCCTTGGTCAATGCAGTTTCAGTGGAGTGTCGGGAACTAAAGCCTGACTGAGGAGGATCCAGAAGATTGTGTGAGGAGAGGAAGTGAGTGAGGCGAGTATAGGCAAGTATCTCAAGCAACTTTGAGGGGCATGGGAGCTGGGAAATTGGGCGATAATTTGAGGGAGAGTTGGCTGACTTGTGAGGGTGCAGGATCAGGAGGACAGGTAGCAGAGTAGGAGCAAGTACTTCCTCTTCATCTGTGGGTTGGAGTAGGACATGATGCCAGCGTGCTTAGAAAAGGTGTTGAGCAGTATGTTAGTTGATGAGGAGTTGGAGGATGACAATTGCTGTCTGATGGTAATTTTGTCCTTTAAAGTAAAATGCAAGATCTTGGGAACAAATGGAAGTTGGTGGTTCTTGTACAGAAGCGCTCAGTAGGGAGTGAAATGCATGAAAGAGGCATTTGGGGGCTAGAAGCCTGTGTAGAAATGTGAATAGAGCTTTTACCATACAAGTCTCCACCTGTTATTCATTTATCTATCAATTATCACCACCCCATATTGCTGAACCCTCTCAAGTATTTGCTTAAATGTACTCCAGTGTCACAAAGAATTTAATTTTTTTTTATGTTTTCAGATTCTTAGTTTGGCATCTATGGCATCTATGTGCAGTCATCTTGTTCTGAACAACTCTTTACAAAAACTTAGAAGATAAAGAAACAGTTAAAGGGGCATTTCCTTTTTTTTGTTACTTTCTTTCCTTTTGTTTAGTTTTAAGAAAAATGTAAAAAAAAATATGGGTACCAATTATTCTCAGCACTTAATATTGTGTTATTCCCATAATTGTTCAAAATATATGTCATTGATGATATGGAAAAATGTTATTAAATGTAAGAACATTTTTCCATATCATCAATGACATATATTTTGAACAATTATGGGAATAACACAATATTAAGTGCTGAGAATAATTGGTACCCATATTTTTTTTTACATTTTTCTTAAAACTAAACAAAAGGAAAGAAAGTAACAAAAAAAAGGAAATGCCCCTTTAACTGTTTCTTTATCTTCTAAGTTTTTGTAAAGAGTTGTTCAGAACAAGATGACTGCACATAGATGCCATAGATGCCAAACTAAGAATCTGAAAACATAAAAAAAAATCAACACCTTTTCTAAGCACGCTGGCATCATGTCCTACTCCAACCCACAGATGAAGAGGAAGTACTTGCTCCTACTCTGCTACCTGTCCTTCTGATCCTGCACCCTCACAAGTCAGCCAACTCTCCCTCAAATTATCGCCCAATTTCCCAGCTCCCATGCCCCTCAAAGTTGCTTGAGATACTTGCCTATACTCGCCTCACTCACTTCCTCTCCTCACACAATCTTCTGGATCCTCCTCAGTCAGGCTTTAGTTCCCGACACTCCACTGAAACTGCATTGACCAAGGAGAGATATCACGGCTATCTTTAAATCCTACTGGACCTTTCTGCAGCTTTTGACACTGTTGACCACTCTTTTCTCTCGTGCTGTTCCCACCCTCTTGAATAACCTTGCGAGAAGGGCCCTCTAACCTACCCAGTTTGTCGGTTACCTCCCAGTGTTGTTATAATCATTTTTTAAGTTGTAAAACACTATGTCTAGAATACTGCGTTCAGTTCTGGAGGCCATATCTCCAGAAAGACATAAATACATTAGAGACTGTGCAAAGAAGAGCAACTAAAATGGTCCATGGCCGTTGTAACAAATCATACCAAGAAAGGCTAGAGGAACTAAACATATATAGCTTGGAGCAGAGAAGGGAGAGGGGGACATGATAGCAGCTTTCATTCATACAGTTATTCTAGAGCAGTGTTGGCTAACCTGTGACACTCCAGGTGTTGTGAAACTACAATTCCCATCATGCTTTGTCGGGTATCCGCTATGCTTTTGCAGTTAATGCATGCTGGGACTCGTAGTTTCACAACACCTGGAGTGTCACAGGTTAGCCAACACTGCTTTAAATGGTCAGTAGTCTAGGGAAATTTCTAGACTATCTCTGTCTGTCTGTCTATCTGTCTATCACTTTGATTTGTTGAGACCATACATTAATATATTATGTTAATATTACTGCACCACAATACTGCAAGACTAGCTTTGTATGTAGGTTATGTTTGGTCTTATAAAGCCATTTCAAAGTACATGTCAAGATGTTATAATAAAAATAGGCATTGTTGTGTGGAGTATGAAAAGGATTACTGCCTCAAACTTATTTATTTATTTAAATGTGACATTCTCATGAATATAATATTTATGAATCAATGTATTATTGATGATTGTACATACCCTATATTTTCATAAAGTATACTACCAGAATGAAACCGGTTTTATGTTCTGTTGTGTTTTATACCACAGTGTTTCTCTTCCAGCTATTCATTAGCTTCACATTCCTACTTTACACTTATTCACAGTTTTCTTTATACTGCTTATATTTTAACCTGTTCCCAAGGTCGCCATCAGAGGGGTTCGGCTGGGACTACAGTCCCGGGCCCCGAGGCTGATGTGGCCTGCAGCTACTTACCATGGCTCTAAAGAAGCAGGTATCAGCAGTATCCTGCTTTTTAGAGCTGTATGCTAGTGGGCCAATGAGCAGGGAAATTCTACTCGGAGCATCGGCTCGCTGGTAATGGAGTTCCACGGCACGGCGGGGTGCTAAGGATGTGCCCTGGGCCCCAAAATATCTATTCCCATAGACTTTCCACCTTACATATATGTTGGATGAGGCAAATAAACCTGCAATGCTGTTGCAATTCTAATACTTTATTAGTTAAGCTGGCCATACACGAGTGATTGTTTGTCTGATCATTATTGGGTCCAATTATTTTATATTATAGCATGCTTAAACTATATCTGAACCACGCTGCTGATTCGTCTGTAACAAAGAAACTTAGAAAGTGACGGCAGATAAGAGCCACGTGGCCCATCCAGTCTGCCCAGCTGTTTATACTGACCCTAGACCCTATTTACCCTTAATTTAGTTTAAGATTTAGGATATCCTGTACTCCACCTACTGGACAAAGTTACTGTATATGACTCCATTATTATTAGCTAGTACAGTGGTAATAAAATACTATATTACTGCTGTAATAACCAGTAATAATAGAGTCAGTAGACTGGCTGCATGGGTTTTCTGACAAGTTTGCTATAAGGGGCCCCTGTCAATCTCTGCAGAACCTCCCTCTTTTGCCGGGATTGTTGGTCCCAGTTCTGTTTTTCAGTGATTGATAATTGTGCTAGTGTATGTCTAGCTTAACAGCTCATTCTGGACATTTCCAATTCACTTATTGCAGAAGTGTGAGACCACTTATATAGAAACAATACAGTATATTTTTCTGGCATTGATTATTTAGAGTTTTCATAAGTTGTTTTATCCATTTGCATCAACGTGTTAGTATTAAGCATATTAATTTAAAAATGGAAGTCCTTTTCCTACCTTTGCATGCGATTCTATGTATCTGAGGGCACAACAGTATTCTAATGTAGTTGCTCTATTCACTTGTTCCTAGTCTAAATATATTCATAAATACCCATACGTTGTTATGTCTTATGTCTTCTGCCTTTCATCCATCTCCACATTTGTTTTATACCAGATTGACTGCATAAACCCAATTATTTTCCACAAAACAATTCTTTTATGATTAATTGAAATCAACCACTTTTTTTTCTTTGTTTCAGGTCTTAACAAAGGAATTTTATGCTCTTCAAGCATCTTCAGAAAAACGAGTTACAGAACTTCAAGCCCAAAATGCTGAACATAGAGCGAAATTAGAAACCTATGAAAAACTGGAACAAGAATTGGACAATGTCATAATGCAATCTGCTCAAAGCAAGTGTTATGTGTAAAAATATATAATGCATACAATTTACAGTGTGTATTTATATTATGTATATACATGTATACATACAGTACTGTGCAAAAGTATTAGGCGAGTATGGAAAAAAAATTAATTTATATTTGTCTACATTTACTTTTTATTTCGTTAATTGATAAAAAAAAAAAACCTATTAACATTTATTTTTTATAGAATTCCTACTTTGAAGCATTTTTCCCCACCTGCCTAAAACTTTTGCACAGATCTGTACATGGGTTTTAGAATGTCTCATATACTGTATATAATATGCCATACTCAGACCCCTAATATACCCCATACATTATATCAAGTGCCATTCCCAAACCCCAGACTTAGCGCATCAAGAGCCGCCTATCAGCAGATCTCTCCAGGTGTGACCACGGAATTGCCACTCTCAGTAGTGGCAGCTTCATGTCTGATGTCCACTATGTGTGTATATATATGTGTGTATATAAAATAATTTTTTTTGTTTGTTTTTTATTGCTTGTGTGTTTGATATTACAAAATACAAGCACAGACTGGTGCTAGTGCAGTTTAAAAAAACAGATTGCCAACACTAATAACAAACTGAAATATTTACTTGCAGTGGAAGATGATATTGACGCTGAAAGGGTTTTGTTTTCTTATGGATATGGAGCCAATGTCCCCACTACAGCTAAACGAAGACTTAAGCAAAGGTTAGAAATTTTCTTAACTTGGTTTGTGAAATAATCTATGCATAAAAAAAAATCTATCTGAACAATCTTTAAAGAAATATGTCATCTTATTTTAAATTAATAAAAATGTATGTTGTTGAAACAAGACAGGTATTTTTTTATAACTATGTATTGTCTATGGCCTCTTCTGATAACATATGTTGAACATTATTAGATCATTCCTTTTGATATTTGATGTGGGTCGGTGTGGGACTATGTGATCCTGTGCACCTGGATTTCCTACCAATAGTACTCTATTTTATTTTAGAGCCTTGTATTAGCATTCAGAATACTCTGAATATAAATGGGGTTACTGTGCTGTTTGCTAATTTATGAAAGCATAATTTAACTAATGCTAAAAATAAATTACGTTGTAATGCCAGCTTTACAAAAGCCTAGTGATAGTAAACTGGTTTGCTACTTGTGAAATGGTCTGTTCATTCTTTTACAAATACCTCTAGTAGGTAAGAGAGAAAGTAAAAGTTCTGTTTGTTGTGTCAGCCAGTGTCCGTTTTGCTTATTATCCAACTACAAATCAGTCTTCATGCTGTTAATGGACTGTCAGTCCCATTGCTTTCATTTGTTTTATTGCTGCTATACAGGTTTCACTGTTTTTACAAGGACATTTTGGTCACATTGAGTATAATCGTTTCCATATGTCCTTCATCACTTTTTGTATAACTCATTTGTAAGTTACCAAAGCACGGTGCTATGTAACATTCCTCCTAGAAACACGTTATGTGGCCTTTTTGTCTTATTTGACAACATTTTGTTGTTTAAGAAGATTGATGCCTATTTGTGTCATGCAGTCATTAATGAAACGGAAATAAAATGTAGATTGTAATCTTCTTTCAAACATTTAGCTTTTATTTCCTTAACCACCTCCCTGGCAGCACTAACAGTTGTTATATACCCTCTCCTAACTTGAGCCATGGCAGAATATGAGAAGGCACGGAGTATGCATATAAGGACCACTCCTTCCACACATCTGTGTCTTTTCATTTCCTGTCCTAGTGAGGGGTATGAGTCGGCAGCAAGAACGGCCCTTTTTCGAAAGGGCTGTTTTCTCCCAGACAGTTCTGAACTGGCTGGGAAATCGATCATCCCCAGGAAGAAGATGTGTCGCGAATAGTAATTATTAATCTAACATTAACCCTTATCCTAATCCTTACATTAAGCCTCCCCTTCCATTACCCTAACTCTAAGCCTCCTCTTCCATTACCCTAACCCTAAGACTCCCCTCCCCGCAGTCTGACCCTAAGACTCCCCTCCCCACAGTCTGACCCTAAGACTCCCCTGCCCACAGTCTGACCCTAAGACTCCCCTGCCCGCAGTCTGACCCTAAGACTCCCCATAGAGTTCCCTGTAATACACACCTCTCCGGCAGTGCTCTGGCTGGCCAGTGGTGGTGGTTTCCGAATCAATGAAATAGGTAACCCGAAAAATAAATTTGGCATACTTATCCATTCATTGGTTAAAGTTTCTAATAAGTCCCATTTTCGAAATAGAGACAGCCAAAAATAAAGTTTCGATTGTCTGTATTTCTACAATGGCATTTTTGGGGCGGTGAATACCTTCCCCTAATGAGAGCCAGGGAGGAAGCTTTTTATTTTCTTAGGGCTTACCTTGATAGTATTTGATGCTTAATACCGACTCACATCATGAATCTTATGTGCCTGGAGTAATGAATGACCTGGAGAAAAACACCTTGGTGTTTAGTACAAGACATTCTGCAGAGTTAGGTGAGGCTTCTATGGAGTTAAGTTGGTAGCAAGATCTTTAGCAACTACCACATTTACACAATGATGTCTGTGGCTCAAACCATGGTTGACCAATAATCTAAGAACATGTTAGTGTCCTTACCATTTCCTGAGAAAATATTTATATGGACAAAAGTTGGATGATATCATCTCAAAGTTGTCCAGCGGGGAAATCCAGTTAACTACCACTAGACAGATCTAAGAGAAAGGACTAATAGACCATTCCGACCTTAACAAGCAGATTTTAAGGAGGCTAGAATTTACAGACCTGACAGAGCATATATGAGTTGATTTCAAGATGTAATTTTGATGCCCAAAGAACAAGGACAGAAGAATTATCTGGCAGATTCTACAGTCAGGAGGCAGGCCGGGACAGTTTCTTTACCATTGAGTTTCAGTGAGCTCCCCAGAATATTTTGACAGCCGGGTGGTACTAAAAAGTAGCCGGGTGGGGGTAGTGCTATACTTATACCATTCCCACTGTGGAGCTCAGCGTGGTGGAGTTCTGATGCCAGATCGCCGCTATATCTAGCCATTTGTGAGAGTGGAATCCAATTCCACTCACATGGAATGAAGTGAGCTGAACTGACCCCTACCTTAACATTTCTGATGAATCCTCGCTTAAAACAGGGACTCATTGTAATTCTGGATAGTGCGGAATATATTGGGCACTTATATTGTATAATTTAATTGCCTATCTCTTGCATTCGCTCCTGCTCCTCAGGGGAAAAAAAAAATCAGATCACGCGGATGCATTCCGATAGCAGCGCACCGACATGCGAATGCACAGAACCCAAACGCTGGAAAGCGTCCATTTATGTATCCAGCGCTGTACTGTGTGCCTTTTACTTTATGCTGTTATGATAATGTTCTGTCCAATTCACCTGTGTTCATCCTTCACTCATACAAACTGTTTGGCATGCCCACAAAACCACACCCCTTTTTAATGTGTCACTCCTGAAGCCACGCCCCCTTGTTATTGAGTTTTAGAAGTAAGTGGGCCGTGTGCAGAATTTACACCTCCAGAGGCTGCAGGTCCCTATAGAAGAAATATCATATGATATCTATGTAGGTTACACAGGTACCACATGATATTTTTTCTATAGGGACTTGCAGAAACGTTCATAACCCGGCTAGTGTGCTTTCTCCGCAGCAGCTAGTGTCCGTCTAAAGGGGACATGAAGACACCGGACAACACTACCCCCCACCCGGTTCTTCTATACAACTTTCCCGTCTTAATCCCTCCCACTCATCTGTATATTCTATCACTCCAGATACAGACCGTTTTCTAAAGCAATGTTGCAGCAACTTCATACAATTCTAAAGGGGAAATGCGGTTGTGTATTGTTTAGTAATACCAATGGTATATTGTACAAGACTTGAGTGATGTAGTCGTAATAACCTTTAAAAAGAAGAGATTTTTGGTGACACAGAGCTTTAGTTTCTGACATTATTTTACAGGACATTAAATACAGGTTTCACTTAATAACAAATTTAAACATCTCAAACTTGATGAAACTTGAAAAGTTTAAGCATAATGTTTTTATTTCACTTAAGGCTCATCTTGAAAGAACAAAACAAGATTTTCTGGTTGTACTTTCTTGTCCTGACATTTCACCTCCTGTCATTAGCATTCATTATTAAGCTTTTCAAAGCAAATGAAGTGAAGATACATATTGTGCTTAATGCTCCGTTCTTGACATAATGGTTTACATTTAAGCCCTTTCCTTAGTTTGCTTTGTACACCTCTATAATGGTGGCGAATTTGTTTTGTAAAGGTTTTGTGTATTCATTTGCAAAGAAACAGAGTCTGGTCACATTGAATCTCTCAGTGTGCCGTCTACAGCTATTTCCTCACAGGTGTCTACAGAAATGTGCTATTATTGTGCTTACTGTATACCTTCCTATGAATTTTAGATTTTTCATTTTTGACTTAAAATCCCTTGTAGATATCTGCTAATTTAAGGTGTGTTGGCAATGAATTTAAAGTGTGCATTCACCAGTGTAGCTTTGTGTGGTCTTCTTTCCACCCATGTAGTTATTGCAAATAACATGTTCAGTTAAGCCCAAATATACATATTCATAATTGTCTATATAAACATGATATTCATTTACTTTGGAGGAGATAAAAGTCCTGGAATTTTGTGAAGTTGGGAAACAGATTATTCTGTTACACACTCTTTACTGTGTTTTGTGTTGGTATTTTTGCAACCATTATTGCTGTATATGTGCCACTAGATTACACAAACATGTTGATGGCAGTTTGGTGTCACAGGAGATGCATTGCAGGCACCTGCTGATCGCTTATCGTGTCGGTCCTTACCTTTATGTCACTGCAGACTGTTTTCCCATCTGTAAAGATACAAAACAATACTGGAATTCACTAAAACTTTGATAGGGGTAAAACTAATTACCCTTTAAACCAGGGATTGTCGGCCTTTTAATACCTACCGCCCACTTTTGCATCTTTATTGATGGTAAAATTTCCGCCTGCAGAAACTCAATAAAAAAAATATATTTTTATATATGTAGTTAAATTTATCTTTTTATTTATTCTATATGTATGTTTATACATATATAATAAATTTTTTATTAATTTATGCATCTCCGTCAATTCAGTGCCTAATGGTACGGGAGCTCTGAATCAGAGTCAAAACTAGCGACTTGTGGACCCAGGTGCAAAAAATATGCTTTTGGCCCCGTAAACCCCCACCACCACCACCACCAACAAACTATACACCCCCACTTTTTTCACATTTTGCAACTTTTGTTAATACGTTGTTAAAGATCTCTCACCTTTGCTGTTTTCTCCTCTCTTATCCCTCCGTCTGAATGACGCTGATGTGACGTGTTACACCAGTGTCGCAATGCTGCCATAGAAACACATACACAGTGAGTGGATGCAGCGGT
>WWET01003784.1:131277-159786 GCA_011038615.1 Limnodynastes dumerilii | reverse complement strand
AGTGTGTGTTTATTACATGTCATCTTGTATGCAGGGGTTCCTTTGAGCACTTGGGTTCCTGGTAGCACAAACCACGCTGCAGTACCCCTCTGGGCCTATCACCGGGGGAACGACCCGTCAGACCAACAGCCCAGACTATCCTCACCACTAGAGGCCCTAGTGAACACCTGGTGCTGACATAGATTCCGGGCCCCCGGTGAGAATCCCTTTGGCCGACTGTAACACCCCCTAGCGACAGACCAGTCATTAGTAGGGCTTTTGAGAAAGGGCAAGGACCCGAAACATGTTAAGCTAATCCGGCACACAGAGTTCCCTCAGGCACCCTCCGGCTCCAGCATCTTCAGTTCGCGTGCAGTAATCATCTGATCGTCAGCTGGGAGACGTCCCAACCTACCATATCTGTGATTCACGTCCCGTCTGCTAATCCATTTTAAGACTGGGGTAGGAGCTTTCCTATAGGACTCTGATTTTCATCAATTTGTTTATTTGTTTATTGTATATGTTCAGGATTCTGTTATTATTTTAAATATTTGTAGTAAAGTATTTCATTTATTTCGGAATTCTGGCTGCTTATTCATTATCTACCTAACTACTTATTATCCAGTATTTATTATTAATTATTGTTTTTACCTATTTGTATTCTATGTACCCACTTGGAGGAGATTGAAAATCCGTTTCATCCCTGATACACCCAAGATTTACACCTATGCTCCTTGGCGTTGTTCCACTATATGCCTCTATGTATTTTATTTATATTAAGTGTGCATGTTAGTGACTTGTTCATACACACAGATCAGTGCTTTATCATATTTCTATTGTTTCTTTTATATGTGTATTTTTTAGAAAGGTCAGGTACCTTTTTGTTTTATGACATTACTGCAGATCCATTAAGCGCTTTTAAAGTGGTATACCCCCCTTTTTTTTGCTGCTTACACTACTATAAGGATTAGCATGGCCACAAACACATGGTCATGCTTTTCCTTATAGTAGTATATGCGTCGGCAGGATAAGTGATAGAAAAATGCTTCTAGTGTTTTTTACTTTGTGAAAAACACATGACAACTATGTTGACGTGTTTTTCTATTAAAGTGTGAGTCGCTTTCTAGGAAAGCAACTCACACAGGAGGTGATTTTTTTTGAAGCCCTCACGTATCGCACTAGAGGCGATTTAGTCAAATCAACCTTTAGTGAATGAACCGTGTTGTATAGGTTACATTAGAAAAGTCGGGACTGGGAGGGTAGAGCGATGATGGTTGATTTGGTGGTGAAAAGCCCAAAGTCCTGGGACTTTGGCTCTAGTAAATACGACGATGGTGGAAAAACAGCTAAAGTCCCGCGACTTTGGGCAATTTTGCCAACATCGACCTTAGTAAATGAGGCCCTTCAAGTTTATTATTAAAGCAACATCAAGGAGTTAGCATGGCTATTATTAAATAATTAAGAAGGAAATCAAGAACTAAACAGGAAAGATTTCTGAAAGATTCCAAACAGATTTTACACTATCTACATAGCGTTGTGTTACGAAGATTGCATACATGCAGTCTTTAAAGACCGCATATATGAAATCTACGTAATGAAACGCTACATAGATAATGTAAAATAGTTATTATGCATGCATAGTACATCTGAACGGAAAACTAATCCCGTAAATTAAAAAAATCGCTCTTTTGAATCCGGTCCAGAGAAATTCCAGGAACAAGGCTATCCCTGGACATCGCTGTTGGAAGCCAGAACTAGGGCTCTTGCAATCCCAGGGGAGCAATTATTGAAACCAAACAACAAAAGAAGGAAACAATAATACCTCCTTTGGGTAAACCAATTTACAAGAGCTAGCTGTTACAGTCCGCCAAAGGGATTCTCACCAGGGGCCCGGAGTCTATGTCAGACACCAGGTGTTCACTAGAGCCTCTAGTGGTGAGGATAGTCTCGGCTGTTGGGCTGACAGGTCGTGTCCCCGGTGATAGTCCCAGAGGGGAACTGCAGCGTGGCTTAAGCTGACTGGAACCCAGGTAATCACAGGAACCCTTGCATACAGGATAACACATTGACAATACAACTGCGCTCTCATAAACAGTAAGGTTTATTGATACAGATACTGGAACCCTTGTAAACAGTACAGAAGTAATGCTATATACACAGATATAAATAGCCAGATGTATATGGGAACCCACCAGCAGGGGTACCATGAGGAGAGTAACAATAGCCCTAGGTGTAATCAGGCTACCTCCTATACAGAGTAATAGGCTATAGTGTAACTGCACTACAAGTCCCAGGAGATACAACGGAATAGTACTGAGATGTAAAAGTACTAGCAGGGGAGACAGATGACAAGTCTACCTAACACTGCAAGCTGGAATAACAGTGGAGCAAAGCTCTAACAGAGATGGTAATTACCAGGTGAGCTGAGACAGATGACAAGTCTACCTAGAATACACTGCAAGCTGGAATAACAGTGGAGCAAAGCTCTAACAGAGATGGTAATTAAACCACTAGGTGAGACAGATGACAAGTCTACCTGGAATACACTGCAAGCTGGAATAACAGTGGAGCTACGCTCTAACGATACACACTGAAGGTAACAAGGTCAGTGACAAAAACACACAGCAAACACACTGGAGATATAACTACACAGCGGTAAATACAAGCTGGTGACACACAGCAACACACACACTGGAGATAGTACTACACAGCGGTAACAAGAGCTGGTGGCTATACTCACTGCACGATGGCAAAAAGCAGGAGACGCTATAACACGTGGCAGATAACAACACACGCCTGACAGGCCGGGGCAATGTGAGATCTTAAACACACGCACACACTCTTCCGGAGATGAATGGAGACCGGGACCTGTCCAGGGCTGAGGCCGCCAGCGGGAGTAGCGAACTACTCACGCTGTGCACCTCACCACTAAGGGGGTCAGACAAACACACAGCAAGAGGATAACGGGAAGGCAAGGGGGTAACACCAGGAACAAGGGTAACGGAGAATGCAAAAGCAAACCAAGCAACAGAATGTCAGCGAGCAAGATTCAGGAACCAGACACTATAACCGACAACTAGTAGCACACAGCAGAGGCTATTAAAAGGGCCCTCCTCCAATCAGCCAGGAGAGACTGACACGCCTCTAGTGCTAATGCCTGACAGCTGGGGAAGGTGAAACCTAGCAACACAGCCTGCTACACAATGACAGAGGTAAACAGAGTGTAACACTAGCTCTTTCATCAATCCAACCACTCGAGCCCTATGGACAATCATTCGTTCAGATAAATCATTTAAGTCCTTCTGAATTATGCCATTCTATAATATAGGGAATAATACAGAGGACAGAGTAGTTTAAACAGATATTACTGACCTAAAAACCTTAAAAATCATGGGGGTCTGGTAAAAATATTCCACTTACCTGCGCTGCTCCAGTCTTGGCCAACCTGTGATGGAGGGGATGTGTTGGGCTGCTTATGTCTCCTATGGGAGACCTCTAAGGGTATATCTGGAGATGCCTCGAACGATCTCCTATCCTTCTGGTGGGAGGGTTCATGGGATAATGGAAATAGGTGTGACTACCCCGCGCCCCGGTCCCACTCCAAAGTGACAAAAACGTTGTGTAGTATCGTATAGAAATGTTTATTTAAATGGCAATTTTGGGGTGCGCCCAGGGTGGGCTTCGTCAGGGTAACTAGTGTCGTCTGCGGAGGAGGATTGACTCTTTAAATATGCCGGGCTTCTTTACGATTGGATCCGGAAAGGCACAGTAAAATGTGGGGCTGGAATCCTTTCTCTACTTTGATTACCCTTCTGTTGCCCAGGAAACGTCTGTGAACAGACCTTAATTCTTATAATTGCGGGCGCGTATGGAGCATACTCTACATGAAATAATTCCTGATTAATTGCTGACACATAAGGAATGGTGATTTCATATTGCACATGTCCCATATTTTAATGTGCTGAAGGCTCATAACAGCAGTGGTCATGTTTTTAAGGGGTTAGTAGATAATAGGGGGTATATTGTGTGCTAGATATAAGTGCATGTTATTATAAACCTGCACACTAAATCCTAGACTGAGGAGGTCCTCACATACATGCTTTTACACACATATTAATTTTGTTTAGCCGAGGGGGGAAGGGGGGGCAAAAAAAGGGGAAGGGGAATAAAAGGGGGCGGAGGGGGAGGTTGCCAATGGGGGATGATGGGTCCAGGGTTGCCAATGGTGGATGATGGGTCCAGATATTGGAGCAGCACAGGGTTGGATAATATTGGTTATTACTTGATTATTATTTGAACAGGAAAGTGCCCAGGTCTAAATCGATATTGAGGCCCTTCGGGGCTAAGGATTGCATATTAAATATCCACTGTGTCTCCTCTTTGGATCTCTGCGCCAGGAAATCACCTCCCCTCCAATGTGGTTTGACCCTTTTTATACCAATAAATCTTAATTGCGCTGGGTCGCAATCATGGTGTTGTTTTAAATGGGCAGGGACGCTGTGAGTTAGCATTCCTATTTTAATATTGCGTTGGTGCTCAGATATTCTTTCCTTTAGAGTTCTAATGGTGTGTCCTATGTATTGGAGACTGCAGGGGCACTCCAATAAGTAGATTATGCCTTCTGAGTTACACGTTATTTTTTTTTTAATTTAAATTCTTCTCCAGTGGTCCTGGATTTGAAGAGGGTGATATGTTTTGTACTGATGGTTCTTGATGTTTTACAGTTTTTGCATCAGGTGCAGTAATAAAAGCCGGGTTTGGAGTCTTGTATCCAAGTTACGCCTTTTGTCTCCTCTTTGGGTGGAATGGCGCTAGGGGCTAGGATGAGTTTGAGATTCCTAGATTTCCTGTAGGTGATTAGGGGTTTATTTAGGAGGATCTCTCCTAGGATGGGATCCTTTAGTAGTGGCGGCCAATGTCTACGTATTATTCTTTCAAGCTTTTCAGAGTTGCTCGAAAAGTCCGTAATGAATCGGATTTTTTCTGATTGTTTCTTGTTTTCTTTTCTTTTTCTTTCATATTCTGTTGTCCCTCCACATTTTCTTTTCTTATAATGTTCTTCCTATCCTTTTCCCTATTCTTTTTTAAGGCTTCATCTAATAGATTTGCATCATAGTTTTTTTTCTTTGAATCTCTGTTTCAGAAATTGGGCTTGAGTGTCAAAGTCCTCCACCTTTGAGCAATTTCTTCGTATGCGCTGGAACTGCCCGTTATGTATATTCCTGAGCCAATTCCTATGGTGGTTGCTGGTGATAGGAATATACGTGTTTGCATCCACTTGCTTCATGTGGGTCTTTGTCTGTAATTTTCCTTCCGTGATGAAGATTTCAAGATCAAGGAAAGCGACTTTTTCCCTGCTAGATTCACTGGAAAAGTCCAGGTTGAGGGTGTTGTTATTAATATAAGTCAAAAAGCTGTTTAGTAGGTCTGCGGTGCCTTTCCATATACATAGCACGTCATCTATGAATCTTCTCCAGATGACAATTTGGTCTTTAAATGGGCTAGTATCCGCCCAGATGTATTTATTCTCCCACTGTGCCACAAACAGGTTCGCGTAACTGGGCGCGAACTTCGTGCCCATCCCAGTTCCGCGAACCTGTCTGTAGCACTTCCCACCAAAGGAGAAATAGTTGTGGGTTAAAATAAACTTGATGGATTCCACCAAAAATTCCTGTTGCTCCATGCAGAGTGCTGAGTTGTTTTTCAGTTCTTCTCTAATGAGGTCACATCCATCCTCATGGTCAATGACCAAGTACAGTGAGGTGATGTCACTTGTCATTATTATGTACTAGTCTTGCTAGGTACAGTCTTCAATAATCTTCAGAATGTCTGTGGTGTCCTTCAGATAGCTGCGTTGCTGAGTGACCAGTGGTTGGAGGAACTTATCTATATACTCTGATAATCTGCAAGTGAGGCTATCGATGCCAGAAACAATCGGGCGCCCCGGAGGATTCTCCATGTTGTTGTGGACCTTAGGTAAGTGATAGAACACCGGCAACCTAGGGTTGGTGTTGTAGATGTATTCGAATTCAGACTTTTTTAGGATTCCTTTGTCCTTTGCTCTCAATAACAATTTCTTCAGTTCCTTATTGTAGCCATCCGTTGAATCCTTTGTCAATTCTTCATAAGTGGATCTGTCCTCTAGGAGCCTCTCTGCTTCTTTCAGATAGATGCTTTTACTCATTACCACAGTTCCGCCTCCTTTATCCGCCCCTTCGATGACAACATCTGGGTCTTTCTTTAGGCTTTTCATTGCAGCCTTCTTTTTGTTTATGAGATTTTCCTTCTTTATATTCAGACGCATTGTTAGCAGGTTATCTTCTACACTTCTTTGAAAACTTTCTATATAGGCACCTTTGCAAAATTGAGGGTAGAACTTTGACTTGTTTTTCAAGTTTGTGTGTTGGAATAGTTCCATCGTGCTCTCAAGTTCCTTATTCATATTGTTGTTATTTTTCATGAAAAATTTCTTCAGTGTGAGATTTCTTATGAACTTATGGAGATCCAGGTACGTTTCAAATTTATTCAGTTTCTTGCTAGGTGCAAACTGTAGTCCTTTTTGAAGGACCTGCATTTCAGGGGTGGTTAGAGGTCTTTCACATAGATTAAATATTCCTCTCGAGTTTATTTCTTTTTCCTTGGTTTCTTTTCTTTTGTTTCCTCTCCCTCTCTGTCCTCTGAGTCTTGGCTTCTTTGTTTCCTTTTTTGGCCCATTTGGATTGGTGAAATCTCTTCTGACCACAGTTTTTCTTCTTGTTGTTGTGTCTCTGGCCCTAATGGTGGAGGGTAATACATCCTTACAATTTCTAAAAAATGCTGTAGGCATCTGTCGGGATCCCCTGATGACTCCAGGCTGTTCCTTGAGCTTGCTTCTCTGTGTTCCCCTGTGTCTGGTCCTAGAGATAGGCATTGCAGAAACATCTTTTTTGATTGTGTACTTAGTCTTTCTGCTTCCTCCACGCCTTTTTGGTAGCTTGACGCAATTAGATCAAGGTTAGTGGGCCGTTGGAGGAGGGGTTCCTCAGTTCTTTGTTGTGTAGATGTCTTTGGTTTGTTTGTCCCAGAATGGTTGGTTCCATTTGGACTTGTCTTCTGTTTTCTTGTTTCCTTTGGTGACTTATTGGTATAGACTTTCTTCACTGGAGAGGACACCACCCTTTGTCTTTTTTTCTGGTTCTTGTAAAAGGTATTGGGGTTGTTTTCATATTGCCTGTTGCTGTGTTAATTATTTCATGTAGAGTATGCTCCATACGCGCCCCCAATTATAAGAATTAAGGTCTGTTCACAGACATTTCCTGGGCAACTACACGATATAAGAAAAGTTAAGTCAGCACCTTACTGGCTGTCAATAAATGATGGAGTAGGAACAAGGAACCCGGGAAGACAGAAGGGTAATCAAAGTAGAGAGAGGATTCCACCCCCACGTTTTACTGTGCCTTTCCGGATCCAATCGCAAAGAAGCCTGGCATATTTAAAGAGTCAATCCTCCTCCCCTCCAACAAGTACCGCAGACGACACTTGTTACCCTGATGAAGCCCAACCACGGGCGAAACACGTAGGTTCGCCGCCTGCACATAGGAGATCTCCCCCACTATTACTGAAGCCGGAACAGGAGCCACTAACAGAGGACCGGGACCCCATCTGGCTGATCCTGTAAGCGTCTGCGACGGAGTGCACGCCGTCGCAGCGCCGAAGGTAAACAGCATTGCCGGCATAACACACACGCACCGGAACAGAAGCCTGCCCGGACTGCACCACAAAAGAAAGGTACCTGTCTGCTTCTGAGCCCAGCAGACCAGGCAGATGTTTTGTCATCAAGTGGCCTAATTTGTGGGTATAAAACTTTGTACAACACAACCATCTGCTGTGGGGGATTTCCAACAACCCTGTTACAGCTTAACCCCTTCACTGCAGGACATGTTTACTAATCACTGCACTATTGAACAGTACTGTCAGTATTAAAGTGACCACTATAGGGAAGCGGACTAGTCCTGCATAGAGTCCCTGTTTATTGTTGTTTATTGTTGCTGTTTATTGTTGATTACCATCTGATGTGTATATGCTGATGCAAACTTAAGAGCTTGTTGCCTCAAACAGCTGCAACTATAATAAGTGTAATTGTACAAAAGCATTTTTTATGAGGAGCATCTCCACTGTAGAATATTTGTACTGCAATACTAGATATGCATATGTACACACCAATCTAACTGAAACTTTGTTTTTTATTTTTATTTTCGTTTGTTTGTCCCCAAAATTGCCATTTAAATAAACATTTCTATACGATACTACACAACGTTTTTGTCACTTTGGAGTGAGACCGGGGCGCGGGGTAGTCACACCGATTTCCATTGTCCCTTAAAAACCATGGGCTGGATCCAGAACTAAGTCTGCATTGCGTAAGTCCCCTGTCTCTGAACATCTGCGCATGCGTGTGGCAGATGTTCCAACAGCGTAAGTACTATGAAGTTGTGTATGTCATGAATTACACTGAAGAGGCTGACCCTTCAGTTACAATGGCCATATCCCCACCATACAGGCAGGAATAGCCATGTAAATGAGGGGTCAGGGTGAGGAAGGCCCATTACGACTAAGTCTGCAGCCGTATGGACGTAGACCTAGTCATAAAAGTTAAGGTAGTAATCTGGACATATAACTGTCCAGATTTCCTACCAACGGCAAGGTAGGAAGCATAACTAGGGCTTATGCACACACCCTGACTGCATGGCATGTAGACAAATGAAAGTTGGAATATTTTTTGTACATCCTTCATCTGGGAAGAGATTCAAGATTGGTCATATGTTAACGTGCACAACTAAATTTGTCATTTACATGCTGTGCTGCCCTTGTGGCTTATGCTATATAGGAAAAACCAGGAGAACACTTCAAGAACATCAAAGCCTCCACAGTTCGGCAATTATATCAGTGCTGCAAACTGGGTCATCAGAATAGCCAGTAGCAAAACACTTTGTGGCAGCAGGGCATGCTTTATCGGAACTGAGGTATAAGCTAATTGACCATATCCCAGAAATCTTTAAGTGGATGGGTCCGTGATTTGGGAATCTCATTGGAATTTTTTCTCTAGGAACGGTACAGGCGGGAGCATTAAATAAAGTACTGCGACTTGGATGTTCTTATAAATATATCAACTATTCAATGAATTTATAATGTTAGGATAAAAAATAATTACTAGGACAGGTAGACACTGGTCTTGTGGAACATTAGTTTTTGGTTGATTCTTATATTGGGTCCTTATTCTAGGGGATATGGCTATAATTAGGTTTCTTGGATTGTGTATTTTAATTTGTGTTAATGACATTTTCTTTTACATTTTTTTTTTATTAATATAATTTTTTTGGTTTATTTTTAATTTCATAGTTGCTGTCTAACATGTTAGTGTTTAATTTTCCATGTATTTGTTGTTTTCCTGCAGTCACTGAAGGGTGTCTATGTTGCTTGGCAATGTTGGCTCCCTGGACCAGACAGACTCCTGGTCTCCTGGACCAGACAGACTCCTGGTAACACTTGCAGGCGGGATCAGACCAGAGTCCAGGGGGCGGCGCTGGACAGGCGTCTTGTAAACGCCGAGTGAATTATGTGGTTATGCAGGTTTATTAACTGGTCACTATGGGACATTCTTGTTGCCTGGCAATGCTGGTTTCCAGAACTGGACAGACCTGCCCCAGGGAGTGTCCTGTATTGCCATGAAGACACTTGCAGGTGGGAACCGACCAGTTCCCAGGGAGCTGTGCAGTATAGACAACATAGAAAGGCATAGTGATTCGTTCAGCTGCACATGTCTATTAGCTGGTTGAGTTGTAATTGGGGAAGGTGATATGTTATATATGGTTTATGTGTTGAATGGTCTTTTAATGTCCTTGAGGAAAGGAGTTGTGGACCCCTGAAACATTGGAATGGAATAAAAGAAAATGTTTTTTTTTTTCATTATAAGTCTGTGAGTGCCTCACTTGCTTGTTCTATAGATAGATAGATAGATAGATAGATAGATAGATAGATAGATAGATAGATAGATAGATATATTCATTACCCTACTATCATCATCCCCACAAGAAAAAAAACAACCACAAACAAAACATGGTTTAGTCCATGCCGTGGTTAACACTGAATGCTAAGTGCTGCTTGTGCTGATGCAGAAGGGTGCGGTCAATGCACAATTTTTTCTAGAACATTTCTTAGGATAAGGAATGTAGGCACACATGCATCACACCATTGTAAATAAATTAGTTAAGCAGCAAAGCCAAAGAAAGAAAGGTCAATATTTAAAGAGAGATATAGTCATATGCTGAGTTAAGTCATGCTTTCTATTAAGGAGTGGTACCTTGGAGGTTTCTATTAATACCTTGTTCTACCCATGGCTTTCATTTAATCAACACATTCACTAAATTCACTATAGTAATGGGCCCGTTTATAAAAGCTTGTCTTTAAACCTGCAGAGGAACATATTAAAGTACATATAACAGTAAAATTACTTTAATAATATTAATAATAATAATTATATTTATTACTCGCACAATGCTTTGAAGCACAAGAAATAATAACTATGATACAAATACAGTGCATCCGATAAGTATTCAGTGTTTTACTTTTTCCACATTTTGTGGAATAACAGCCTTATTCCAAAATGGAATAAATAAATTTTTTCCCTCAAAATTCTACACAAAATACCCCACAATAACAACGTGAAAAAAAATTTGGGAGATTTTTGCAAACTTATTAAAAATCAAAAACTAAGAAATCACATGTATATAAATATTCACAGCCTTTGCCATGAAGCTCAAAATTAAATCAGATGAATCCTGTTTCCACTGATCATCCTAGAGATGTTCTTACAGCTTAATTGGAGTCCACCTGTGGTAAATGCTGTAGATTGGACATGATTTGGAAAGGCACACACATGTCTATATAAGGTCCCACACTTGGCAATGCATGTTAGACCAAGCATGTCAAACCACACCATATCAAACCAAGCATGAAGTCAAAGGAATTGTCTGTAGATCTCTGAGACAGGATTTTCTCAAGGCACAAATCTGGGTAAGGGTACAGAAAAATCTCTGCTGCCTTAAAGGTCGAAATGAGCACAGTGGCCTCCATCATCCGTAGATGGAAGAAGATCGGAACCACCAGGACTCATCCTAGAGCTGGTCGGCCGTCTAAACTGAGCGATCGGGGGAGAAGGACCCTAGTCAGGGAGGTGATCAAGAACCCGATAGTCACTCTGTCAGAGCTACAGCATTCCTCTGTGGAGAGAGGAGAACCTTCCAGAAGGACAACCATCTCTGCAGCAATCCTTCAATCAGGCCTGTATGGTAGAGTGGCCAGAGGGAAGCCACTTCTTAGTTAAAAAGCACATGGCAGTCCACCTAGAGTTTGCCAAAATGCACCTGAAGGACTCTCTGACCATGAGAAACACAATTCTCTGGTCTGATGAGACAAAGATTGAACTCTTTGGGGTGAATGCCAGGCATTATATTTGTGTTACAAGCAGCAGGAAAAGCCCTCAGCAGAATGTGAAGTTCTCCCTCTGAGGCTGTCTCATTTCCCTCAGCTGTCTGATAATTAGCCTCCCTTGCCTGGGCTTGCTGCTGATTGGTGGGAGGTCCTTTACATAGCTTTACCCGGGAACACTCCCCTGTCGGCTATAGCGTCTGGTGTATTCCTGCGTCCTGTCTGCGTTTCATCGTGTGTTCTCCTCGTGCATCTGCCTTTGATTTGTTTCGTGTTTATCCTTTGTTTACCTTTTGTTACCCTTGCCTGCCTCTGTCTTGTTGTCTGCCCTGTCTGTGGTTCTCAGTGTGCGGTGCGAGTAGCTTGCTGCTCACACTGGCTGCTGGGCTCCTTTGTCCAGTACAGGGTCCCCCTTGGTGAGTGCTGTGAGTTTTCTATCTCTCACTTTCTGTACCTGCTCTGAGTTTTATGTCTACTCAGAGCTCTGTTGTGCCACTGTATTTTCCATCTTGCAGTGTGTATACCGCTGTGTGTACCATCTCTGCAGTGTGTATTTTGCTGTATAGACCTTTAATATGATGTTATAAACTTGTATTATGATGTATAAAGATCTGTATTATGATGTCATAGACCTTTAATATAATGTTATAAAGCTGTATTATGATGTAGAAAAATCTGTATTATGATGTCATAGACATAGTTACATAGTTACATAGTTACATAGTTGATGAGGTTGAAAAAAGACAACAGTCCATCAAGTTCAACCTATTTTGGATCTCCTGCGATCCCTATCTTTATATTGGACGTTAATCCATATAAAGCAACATCAAAACTGTTGCAATCCTAAGATAAATAAATACATACATTTCTACCTTGCTCCACTACTGTCCTTTATTTAAATAAGCGGTCCTGGTAACCCTGAATGTCCTTTTCTGCTAAAAATGTATCTATGTATGTAGTCTCTTGGTGTTCTCCATCTCACCTTGTGTAGCTCTTCTGTTTCTATCTCCACTGTGTCCATCTACAGTGTGTAGTGCCTGGCGTGAGTCAGTCCATCGGACTCTGTGGTGCGCTGTTTACAACATTGTAGCCACCTCCTGCTGTTTCCCTGCATACTTACCCTGCTCAGTTCTGTATCTGGTCCGTGGGTTCCAGCAGTATCCTGTATGCCTGGGTTCCTGCTTAACATCTTGTATGCCTACTGTTTTCTTGTTTTGCAAGGGTTCCGGCAGAGTCATTGTTGTGTCTGGGTTCCTGGTTACGAGTCGGTTCCAGTGCAGGCACCTTCGCTGCAGTACCCCTTGAGGGCTATGGTCGGGGGACCAGACTACCAGACTAGCAGCCCAGACTATCCTCACCATCAGAGGCTCTAGTGAAGACCTGGAGGAAACCAGGCACCGCTTATCACCAGGCCAATACCATCCTACAGTAAAGCATGGTGGTGGTGGCATCATGCTGTGTGGGATGTTTTTCAGCGGCAGTAACTGGGAGACTAGTCAGTATAAAGGTAAAGATGAATGCAGCAATGTACAGAGACATCCTGGATAAAAACCTGCTCCAGAGTGCTCTGGAGCTCAGACCAGGGTGACGGTTCATCTTTTGGCAGGACAGCAACCCTAGCACACAGCCAAGATATCAAAGGAGTGGCTTCAGAACAACTCTGTGAATGCCCTTGAGTGGCCCAGCCAGAGCCCAGACTTGAATCTGATTGAACATCTCTGGAGTGATCTGAAAATGGCTATGCACCAACACTTCCCATCCAACCTGATGTATCTTGAGAGGTGCTGCAAAGAGGAATGGGCGAAACTGCCCAAAGATAGGTGTGTCAAGCTTGTGGCATCATATTCAAAAATACTTGAGGCTGTAATTGCGGCCAAAGGTGCATCAACAAAGTATTAAGCAAAGGCTGTGAATACTTAAGTACTTTTTCACGTTGTCATTAAGGGATATTGTGTTTTGAGGGGAAAAATGTATTTATTCTATTTTGGAATAAGGCTGTAACATAACCAAATGTGGATAAAGTGAACCACTGTGAATACTTTACGGATGCACTATATTTTATTTGTTGCTTGAATTAAAATTTTAAACAATTCCTCTAAACTAAATGATGCTGCTTATAAAGAGGTGCAGCCCACAAAATAAATTGTAGGAAACTTAATTAAAATGGTAAGGTGTCACCATAGCCATATTATCCATTAGGTAGTATATCCCCCTGCCTATGACCCATTGGTAAATTTTTATGTATTTAATTTTATCAATCAAAAGGGGAAGGTTGTCCAAACTGTGTAGGGGCATCATGGGTCTGAAACAGGTTATACAAGGGGTCCCTAACCTTCTGAAAGGCAATGTTACCTAGTAGTTGTAGGTCACAGAGGTTCACTATTAGAGCCCTATCCCAGGTCTCTTGACTCAGGGCTCTTTCATGGAGAATCTGTCATCTGCCTCTAAGAATAGCAGAACATGCATGTTATCTAGGTGAAAAGTGCCCATTACTGATATACCTAGATGCAATTTAACGGTCTAATTCCAGCATTAAATACAAGAGCAATGACATATGAGTATATTTAATTTGGCATCAGTTACTTCTAATCAGTCCCCATCATATACATGTTTTAAGCCATTTGACTTGTTAACTTCTTCTGCTGACATTTCCTTCATAATGTTGGTGCCTTTAGTATTGACTTTAAATAAGATGTGTGATGTGCTACGATTCAGTTGTATAAAAAAAACAAAGGACCGGAACCTCGGATCTGAAAGCAGTGCAAATGAGAATCCGACAGCAGATCCCTTCATCCATGCAAGCACTTGGGAAATCATTCCTATCATTAACTTCCGACAGCTAGGCCCGGCAACAAAAATCTTGGGGCACCAGTACAGTCATGTTTTTGGGGGTCCCCCTCCCTCCTCAATAGTGTCTGCAGCAGTTGATTGCAGGCTTCCTCTATACCTCGGGGCCCATCACCACTGTCCTCTTTGTCCCCTCGTCGTCGGGCCTGCTGATAGCAGGACCCTGCCTTAACTTTTCCAATCTGTTCACAATTAAAATTGCAATGGATCTTAAGTCTTTATCAGATGGCACTATGACCCCGCTTATACTGTACACTGAAACACTAATTTACCACTTGTGAGTGCAACTCGGAACCCCAGAGAAAGTTGATGAAAGTGTCAAAAGTCTGGACCAGCCAGGTTGTATGGTAAGGACTTACTGCTCTGTATGATCCAGACCCCTGATGGTGGGGATGGTCTAGCTGCAGGGAAGTGCAGGGAACTAAAAGAAGGTTATGTGATCAGCCAAGGTAAACAAAATACGGTACAGTGAAAAGTACCGTAATCATGACAGAAAGGCTGGTGGCTTATCATATATTTGCAAATATGTGTAACAGACTTTTCTGCATTTAATTTTACAGATGGTAAAGTTTGTTACTGGTTAATGGCAGTGTTGCTGGGGCACTGTTTGTATTAACCTATACTTTGATCTGAGCAACTTCCATTTTGTGTAATAAATAATGAAACCCATCTGTAAGAACACACAGCTCAATCTTAATCGCCTCAATAAAGTTGGAAAAATAAATCTTCATTTCATAACACAATGTTAAAGCTGTTTAGTTCAGGAGTAAGGGCTGACTAAGCCTGGAGGAGATTAAATTCCCTAGCTGTTCGGTAACATGGAGGTCAGCTTACCTGTGAGGTCAATGGTAGGAGAAGTGTTGGTGTCTTGCCATAGATTCTATAAAATCATCTGGAGCCAGGAGGAGGGTCTTCCTCTTCATCTGGATTCACCCACCCACCCTCCCCTTTTCTTTTTGGCTTAGATGAGTACATTTATTTGGTGCTTGCAGTCTGCTTTGGTGATTAAGTGATAGCAAGTTGGCAGTTTTGAATTTTGAGCCAAGGTGGCACTCAGGGCTTTGACTGTCCTTAGGAGGGCCACGTCTCGTGGTCGCTGAGTTTTGTCTGGTTCGGGCAGACTTGGCCGCTGTCTAGTCATTGCATCTGAGTTGGAACGCTGAGACAAAAAAGGAGAAGCTGGTGTGGCATTGAATTGTAACTGTTACTTGTTATTGCTTTGTTGCTCCCACCTAAATTTAATTGACAAATAGCCAATTCAAAATTCTAAACCCACTACTTCTCCCAATAAACTTGCCATATGTTAATTATTAATCCTTAACTCTGTCTTTGTCTCTTTATTTTGGATGTTTTATTTAATTTTGATGTAAGGCTGAAGGTAATAGTAAGCACATCAGGCATGGCAGTTTATTCCCACTCAAAGCAGCTTGTCACATAAGCATATTGGTTACTTCATTGTTTCATTCACAGTGGAATACAAGAGATAACCAGTCAGAAACGGTTTCCACTGGTATCTTCTCATGGGAAGCAAGTCTGAAATATAATAGTAAATATGTTTACAATAGGTTTCCAGAGCCCTTTATTGTGTATTAAACACCCACAATATGACCCATACAGAACAAGTATCTTGAAGACACTCTAGCCCAACCTTGTGATTCTCTTGGTGCTGTATTGGTGATATTCCTAAACTCTGTCACCCCTTCTTGCTGCTTATTATTATATTATTGCTTTTTGATTATTGTTCTTTTGTGATTGTTAAATTAAGCTGAGCTTGCTATTTTGTATTGTTGATATACTATTTTGTTACTTGATGGGGTTTTTCTATATTCAAAAGATATCTGTTTTTCTATGACTATTTATTAAATATTGATGTTTAAATCAGTCATTTATTTTTACCTTAACACAGTTTTTTGTAGAACCTACAAAATACTTAACTCATGATATATTACTATTCTTAAAAAAAATGTATAGTCTTTCATTTCAACAAAAATGTTAAATATAGGTTTTCCAGATTAACTGAATAATTATACATAATGATGATCAGTTGTGCAAGGAAGGTGGCCCAGACAAATACACAATACATCACCTATACAAAGGTGTTAGAGAGATATAAGGCTCATATACTGAACAGACAGGCTTAGCATTGTTTAGATCCCCTTCCCCAAAAGTTTGGGTTGATACACATTAATCTCAAACAATATGATATGGGAGAGGGTTTTGGATATGTTATAGGGGAGAATGTAATAAAAGCATATAACAGAAATGGCAGCGCTAGGAGAAAAATGTATATAATTTATTAGAGAAATATCTCCTCAACACCTACAATAAAATGCAAATGCAATACATACATCAATGAAATGTTATCTGACTTGTAAATATATATTCACAAAGTTGAATGCCCCTGTATCACATAACATCTTAAGCCACAATATTATAAACAGATATGGTTAAAAACTCATAGTTGTTAGAATATAGTAAATCCTTAGAAATAGCGTCCCCTGTGGTAAACAGTTCTTAGCTATATAAATATAGCAGATTGCAATGTTGTAATAATCCACAAATCGGGAAATGATGCTAAGAGATCTTTGTAGAAAAAAAAACATATTTTAAAACCACTTTTTAAAGGAAGGTGCACTATATAATAAACCACACCCAGCAAGGCTTTCCTAGGATATCGACTTGCAATTATCGGTAAACTTGATACTATGGACCTGATCCAGACAAACGATGTTACGCTGAGCGTTCTAACGCTCAGCGTAACATCGTTACACTCCCCCTGACACAACGTATTTACACTGGGTTACGCCGGCTGAAGGCTATCCTAACTTCAGCCGGCGTAACCCAGTGTAACTACGACGCCGCCCTCCCAGACTAATTACCCTACCTCCCCCAGGCTTCCTACACTAACTGCAGCGTAGTAACGGAGGGGCCCCCTCCAGCGTTACTACGCTGCTGCTATGGACGCCCATCCTGGATCGGGTGTTGCCATAGCTACGCCGGGCAACATCTGCCCAGCGCATGTACAGATCTTCTTTTTAGACAATCTTACAATCTTACGCTTGCCGTATTAACGCCGGGCATCGGAGGTCTGGATCAGGCCCTATATATCTAGCAGCAGTATGGTAATTAAAATTCCTTCTCTGTGCTCAATGGAGTAATATATCAGACTATATCAGTCCTGATTTAATTGATTCAAAGTGGGCTTAAATGTCCGTCCCAGTAAGATAAAGTGCATGTAGTAATGTTATGAGTTCTGTATAAAATAGGATGATAGATTGAAGTCTCACCCTTGCTCTGTAGTTAAACTTGTCCCAATGACGGAGCTGAAGGCAGTAAGTATCTTGCAGTCCCGGAATCAGCTGTTACTTGCTGAGCTCTCTCATGGCTAGATGGTATACTGGGCTGAGTTTATTCAGACTTTTAAGGGCTTCAATTCATTAACATACCGGGTGTCGGACTCATCGCGGCTCACTTTCTATTATTGTTTCCTGAGGAAGTCACTAGGGGAACAGCCCGGATGAAACACATTGGATCGGACCTTTGGATTGCTGCATATCAGAGGACATCACTACCTTCACCCTACATTCTGAGTGGATTAGAACAAGGGCTACAAGAGTTGCAGTCCTGCTGTGCAGATAAGATATTTATTAGAGGCGGAACTACCGGCGGTGCAAGAGGTGCACGGCACCAGGGCCCATGGAGATAACGGGGACCACAGCAGCCACTGCAACAGCCACTACTGCGGTGGCTGTGGGCCCCGGCACTGTGTGTGTGCGTGCAGAGCAGGAGCGGTCTTCCCACTATGGAGACTGCCAGCGCTCATACAGGACTCCTGTATGAGCGCTGACAATCTCCACAGCGGGGAGACCGCGCCGGCTCTGCATGCACACACAGAGCTGGAGGGACATACAGGGGGTTCTGGTATGAGCTTACGCAGCTCATACAGGAACTTCCTATATGCATGTGACGTGGAGAGCGCCACGGAGGAGGAAGTAACGAGGGACAGAAAGGTAAGTAACAAGGGGAGAGGCTGGAGGCACATTAGGGGTATACTGAGGGGAGCTGGAGGCACATATGGGGGAATACTGAGGGGAGTTGGAGGCACATATGGGGAAATACTGAGGGTTGTTGGAGGCACATATGGGGGAATACTGAGGGAAGTTGGAGGCACATATGGGGGAATGCTGAGGGGGGGCTGGAGGCACATATGGGGGAAAACTGAGGGAAGTTGGAGGCACATCTGGGGGAATACTGAACCGGCCAGTTTGTATAATAAAAGTGTTAGCTAGTAACAGAGATGAGGGAATTTTAAAATAGAAAGAAAGAACATGCGGGTTTGTGTTAATAATATAATAGAAAGGCAAAGTGGAAAGCAAAGTGGTTGTTAATATGGTAAATAAAGCTTAAGAAGGTTGAAGAATTTGTTACGCTTGTCTGATGAGTTTTAAGAGAGCGCAGAGCAGAGGATAATGGGCTAGGAGGGTTATTCCAGAGAGTTGGTGCAGCTCGGCAGAAGTCCAGTAGTAATTCTGATTCCCATTTATGAACTGCAGAAGAAAGTTGTAGATCTTTTGATGATCTGAGAGAGTGAGCTGGGATATATATTGAGAGCAGTGCAATGTTGTTTATGGTTTTATAGATTAGTGAGATTATTTTGTATTTGATTCTGTAGTAAACAGGCAACCAATGTAGAGACTGACAGAGTGGAGCAGTTCTATTTTAATGTTTTACAAGGAAAACCAATCTTATTGCTGCATACAATATAGACTGTAGAGGGGTAACTTTGTATTGCTGGAGTCCAATAAGGAGAGCATTGCAGTAATCAATGAGGGAGATGATTAGTGCTTGAATGAAAGTTTTTTAGCAGTGAGAGATATTTTTGTATCCTGGAATTTTTTTTAGGTGTATTTAACAGGATTTAGAAACAGATTGTATGTGGGGCACTAAGGACAATTCAAAGTCAAGTGTAACACCTTCGCAGCAAGCTTGAAGCATAAAAAATATTTCAGTGTTGCCAACAGATAGACTGGGTGGGTAGCTTTTGTTGGCAGGAGGATATATTAATAACTCTGTTTTTGAAAGATTGAGTTTGAGATGGGAGGAAGACATCCAGGATGAAATGGCAGAACGATCAGGTATATGGATAGGTATATTTATGTATCGTTTGCATAGAGATTATATTGAAAACCAAATGACAAATTACTTTTTTAGTAGTCCAAGCAAAGAGGTATAGATAGAAAAGAGTAATGGATCCAAGACTGAGCCATGTGGTACTCCAACAGACAGTGGAAGGACAGGAGAGATAGATTTAGAACAGCAAACACTGAAAGAGCGATTACAGAGTTAGGCTGTGAACCAGGAAAGTGTACTTAATACCTATTGATTGTAACATTTGTTTGAAAAGAGAGTGGTCAGCAGTGTCAAAAGCAGCAGAAAGATCCAGGAGAATTAGAAGAGAGTAGTGACCTTTAGATTTAGCAGTGGATAAAACATTGACCACCTTGGTCAATGCCAAAGTGGTCAATGCCACATCAGTGGCCATTTCTGTGGAATGTTAAGAATGAATGCCTGACTGAAGAGGATCTAGAAGTTTGTGTAACAAAAGGAAGTGAGTGAGGTGAGTGTAGGCATGACTTTCAAGCAGCTTTGAGGGGCATGGCAGCTGGGAAATCAGACTATAATTAAAGTTTGGGTCTAAGTTTTGTTTTATCAAAATTGGAGTAATTAGTGCATGTGTAAAGAGAAATACTGCGCTAATGGTCTGTCCCAAAACAATTCAATTGCCAACGCTCAAATAGTAGCCAGAGTGATTTTAATAATACATTTAATAAAATACAATATAAGGTATAAAAGGACTGGTTAGAATTTTCTACCGATGGTATAGCAATATTATGCTCCGTAGGAGCTGTTATATATATTGAATAAAGCACTTCCTGAAAGAGTTCACCTCCTGAGAAAGAGTCCCGATATTATCGAGGAATAATAATACCACAGGATAGAAGTATCGATGGCAATAGGACCTAGTAATAGAAGTTCAGCAATAATAGATGATGAGCGGTAAGCTTACCCGCTGGCAGACGCGCGTCCACGTCTGTCAGCTATAGGAAGGCAGTCCCCGTCTCCCGATGTTGTCTCCGATGCTTCGATGAGTCGGAGTTACTAAAACAGGGGTCTGGTGGCTGGAGAAGAATCACACGTGTCCCACCGAGTAGGCTCTTGCTACCCTAACTCGTCAGAGCTCAGGGAAGGATCCCGGAGGGGAAGTGGGCAGTCTCACAGCACAATGGTCGGAGGAAATAATGCCTGTTAGTGGAGGATTCCCAGGTCTCTTATCTTCCGTTATCGAGGTATAATATTCCAGATGAATCAACCATATATATGGTATAATGGCTGTAAGTTCCAATGAGGGTTTTTCGTTAGAGGAGGACAAAATAATTGCTGTATAGCAGGAGTGCTAAATAGAGTAGTTCAAACCAATAGGTAGAGGTATTCAGTCCAGTTTAAAAGAACCTGGCGCATTTCATGGCACACACGCCACTTCATTAGAGGTCATTAGTGCATGCTTGAATAAAGAGGTGAAGATACCAGTCTTAAGAGAAAGATTACAGATTGTAGTTAAGGTTAGAATAAGCACAGAAGATAGACATTGACCAACTTGTGAGGGTACTGTATCAAGAGGGCAGGTAGTAGAGTAGGAAGGGAAGAAAAGAGCGAAAACTTCCTCATCATTTGTGAGATGGAATGAAGACATAGCGGCAGAGGGTGAAGGAAGGGTGCTGGATAGTATGCTGGTAGACGAAGAGTAGGAGGATAATTCCTGTCTTATCTTGTCAGTCTTGTCCTTAAAGTACATTGAAAAATCTTGGGTGTTAATGGAGGTTAATGAAATGTGCACAGGAGGGTTTAGTAGGGAGTTAAATGTACGAAAGAAGTAGAAAAAAGAGATTGAAAGTAGAATTGTTTGTCATTGTCAAGGGCTGGTCTATAAGCGTGATATGTGTTTGTATAAGTTAAAAAAATCATCGGGGGAACAAGATTCTGCTCTGCGGGAGAGTTGTTTAAGGTTTTGTGTGTCATTGATGTGCCACGGCTGACATTGAAGTTGCTGTGGTAAATTAGGGGTAGCAGGAGAGACTTGGTCAAGAACAGTAACTCGGGTTTGGTTTAGGTGAGATACTGCTAAATCGGGAGAGTGGAAATTAGAGACTGGAGATAGAGCTGCATAGAGAAAATTGGTCAAAATGAATTACATTAAGGTTTACACGGGTGTGAAAAGGTGTTGCCGAATTATAAAGCTTAGAATTAGAATAAGTGTGGGAGACTTTGCAGGTGATAAGGTGATGGTCCGATAGAGGGTGAGGATAATTATTAAAATCAATGACTGAGCATAGTTTTGAGAATACATAGTTTTGAGAATGCAATTGCCATCCTTATGAATAGAAGAATCACTCCATTGGCAGAGATGAGGTTAGAGAGCAAAGCTTAGATGCATTAGGAGAAGGAGGATTGTTAACGGAAATTTTAAAATCGCCTAGGATTATGATTGATAAGATAGAGGATAAGATAGCGGAGAAACGCAGAGAAGTGCTGATGAAATTGATGGCAAGATCCATTAGGGGGAGATAGATCACAGATACATGCAAGGGGAAATTGCTTGAAGATGCATACAACATGTACTTCAAAGGATGTAAAAGAAAGTTAAAGGACATTGGGTAGGACTGTGAATGTGCAATTTTGGGAAATACATAGTCCAACTCCACCTCCCCGTTTGTCTACAGGCCTGGAGGCATGTAATCCACCATGTGAAAGTGCATCAGGTGAGGCAGTGTCTGATTCAGTGAGTCAAGTTTCTGTAATTGTAAGGCGGTTAAGGTTGTTAGATAGGAAGAGGTCATGAATGGAGGTTAGTTTGTTACAGACAGATGTGCATTCCCAAGTGCACAATTCAGAGTTTTTGCAGGTGGTGGAAGACAGATGATGTATTTTACATTAGCCAGATTTCTGTAGTATAAGAGTTTGAGTGACTTGTGTGAGAGATCTGAGGGGGGCCAGGATTGGGAGAGATATTGCCAGCTAACAGAAGTAGAAGAGAAATAGAAAGATGATGTTGTATTGTTTGTACCATTAGAGGAAACTACAGATAAACATGTAAGATAGGAAATAGTTCATGTGTGTTAGTTAGTGGTTTGTTTAGTACAGCTGGGCAATAAGATAGTGAGATGTGAGTGAAGGATAGTAAAGCTGTAGAGAAGAGAGAATAAATGTTGTGGAGAGAAATGAGAAAAAGTAGTGTGGTCAGTATTGAGCTGTAATAAAATGTGTTAATAAAGGTTTACAAAATATGGCTGAAATGGATATAGTAATAATGGTAAGGGTTAAATACAATGTAGTTATTAAAAATCATTGTTTGCAAGAAGTCCAGTAGTGTGTCCAAGCTTTGCTCAGTGTTGATGCAAGGTGAGGTGGTCGAAGACTCACAATCAAGGTGTGGATGTTGTCCTGTAGTAGATGTTTCACGTAAACTGTTCTCTACTGTTCTCTGCTTGTTCAACGCTTATATAACACTGCCAGTTCTATATGAGGTCATTTTTAAAGTACCTAGAAATACTATACTTAGAATATACTACATTGCATATGATGACAGCCTAAGGCTTGGACAGCCTTACTGCTCTGCTTAAGTAAGGTGAAGGGGGCATCTAATCAGTGACTGGATATTAACAACAGCAGTAACCAAATATATATTTACTAAATGTGCTGATGTTATAGCTTCTTTTAAATTGTTAGCCATATGATTTGTGTATAACCATTTAGTTTGCACTACTGCAAGTAGTTTTCTGCATTGCCTTGCTTTTGGCATTGCAATGTGTATTTCTGTTTGTTCAGTTTGTCAGTAGGGACATACAGGTGCTCCTTCGGGAGTGAAACAATACTCTGAAGTGGTTTTATTTATTTATTTATTTTGTTAATGACAGGGACTGTTCAGGATACTGCTGCCTAATTTCGGTAGTATAATAAATTTTACTTAACTTTGAATAATTGTTGCTTCTGCCAAGGTAAACTTAATTAGATTTATTTATGTGTTGATATTTAGCAACAAGCAAGAAAACAAGACCAGAGGGAAGGAAAGAGAGTCACACCAGAGTGAAGGAAAGAGTGTCACCTGTTCTTTGCTTAGTCACCCAACAGCCTCTGTCTAACTGATCACATTAGGACCTATGAATTCTACAAAGAATGGCCAGCAGACCGATGTCCAAGGACGTAACCCGAACACCAGCTCACCCAGACGAAAACCTCTGAGAATATTTTGGAGAAGAGGGGGGCCTCATAGCCATCATGAACCAGTCAGGGGAGGGCTTGTATAATGGAAAGCAATATGTTGGGGAATATGGGTCTTCATCAGTGTGGGGAAGTTGGCTGATCTTGCCAACCTTTTAGCACCTTGTTGATCAAGAAACCTTAGGTAAGGTTAAGGTCTAGGGAGCCTTGAAGGTAAAGAAAAAAAAGAAACAACTGGCCAGTGAAGTGAATCTCCCACCAACATATTCCCATCAGATGAACTCCAACCTGTCATGACAAAGGGAACCATCATGAGCCTGATTTGTCCGCAACATGGACCCAGGAACACTGACCAACTATATGAAGATGAGAGAGACAAAAGCCATAAGTTTTACCCAGTTAAACCTGGACAGCACATCCGTCAGTTCGCAATCAATCAAGCAATGAATTTCCCAGCCAGCTGGGAGAGAATCGAAATAGGGCCGTTCGCAATGGGGACCCACACCCCTGACACATGCTAAGTCCTGATCCGCACATTGGGCCCGATCCAGAACCCCCTATGCTTTCTGTACGTGCGGGGGTCTGTCCTTCCGCCAGAGAGAGGGAAATTAACGCCCCATCACTCCCCTCTCTCGTGCGGGCTTTATGAAGGTTTGTTTATTTATTTCAGTGGTAACCATTTTATTATTTTCTATTCTTATAGGACAACAGATATCAAACATTTTATTCCTCCTCAGCTTGACATATGTATTTACTGTTCAGTCTTTTTACAATATGAATATCAGTACTTTATATGGATTTTATGAAGTTATAACCTACAATTTTTAAAGATACTTGGAAGTCGGAGAAATTAGCTTAGAACCTATTTTATTCTTTTATTAATCAGCCATTTACAAGAAACTGTGAATGGCTGCTTAAAGATAATCTCTTAGGATCTTTACTCCCTGAGTGGAGGAACCTTAAGGAAGAAATAATTTTTAGTCATCCAAAAGAAATTAATTTCTGAGAAGGAAAAGACCTACAAACAATTATCCTCCTCCAACTGCACATTGCCAATTTAGATGGTACTCACTGTCTTATGAATTTACTTAATTTATTTAATGATGTATCTGATTATCAGATTGTTATATTGTTCACAGTGTATTTATTTGTCACTTTATATTCACATTTTTATTTATATTTTGTATTTACATCTTTCACACATTGTCTGCTAAGACATTAAGCAGCACAAAAAATATTTTCTTGCTATAGAAACCACCTTATACCTATTTTACTAGCTTGTTATAAAGCTAGCTCATCCCCCCCTCCCCTCTCAGCTCCCTGTTGGTGTTCCCCAGGGATTTGTCCTTGGCCCGCTCCTCTTCTACCTCTACACCTCATCACTGAGTAACCTCATCAGCACCTTTGGTTTCAACTACCACCTCTACGCTGATGACACTCAAATTTACCTCTCCTCCCCTGACCTAAACCCCCCTCTTCTGTCTAATATTTCTGAGTGCCTTGCATCCCTATCCACAGGCATGGCACATGCTTCCTCAAGCTGAATGTGGACAAAACGGAAATGATTGTTTTTCCTCTCCCCAGGATTTCCCTCCCCCCTCCATCACGATAACCATTGGTACCTTCTGTCCCCTCAAGTTCGCTGCTGAGGTGTCATCCTTGACTCCTCATTTTCCTTTATACCATACATCCATTCATTCTCTCATTCTTGTCGTTTCCACCTACGCAACATTGCACGCATCAGTCCCTTCCTCACCAATTAAGCTACTAAAACCCTCATCCACTCTTTAATCATATCACGCCTCAACTACTGTAACCTCCTCCTCATAGGTCTTAGGCTCACCTGTCTTGGCCATCTTCAATCTATACTCAATGCTGCTTCCAGGCTCATCTTCTGCTCACGCCGCTCTACCTCAGCCTCTTCTTTATGTCAAACCATCCACTGGCTTCCTGTCCATTTCAGACCTTTCTTTAAACTTACCCTCACCTTTAAGGCCATCTCCTCATCCACTGCTCCCTACCTCTCTTCCCTCATCAACATGCACACCCCTTTCCATCCTCTCTGTTCTGCTAACCAGCGCTGTCTGACCTCTTTACTGATCACCACATCTCACGCCAATATCCAGGACTTCTCCCATGCTGCACCTCTGCACTGGAATGACCTCCCTTCTTCAGTTAGACTCTTCCCCACATTGCAGGTCTTCAAGCGTTCACTCAAAACGCACATGTTCAGGCTAGCCTACCCCTCCTCCACTTAACATCCCTACTGCATCCTTCATCTATCCCTTCTCTTTTTTCCCCCCTCTCCTCACACCAGCAGTCCACTTCCTTCCTCCTCCTTATATCTTCTGTAAGTTCTTCCCTCCCACATAATGTGTTAGGTCACGTGAGCAGGACCCTCCATCCTTGTGTTGTTCCTTCCTCCACTCTCCCCCCTCACTTCATACCCTCTTGTCCCCCTCTTCTACCCTTTTACCCCATCCCCACCTGGTGGCTCCCTCTCAACCTCTCACTGCGCTTTATCCCCTGCTCCCTGATCTTCCAATCTTGATACCTCGCATTTTGCCTTGCATTCCGTGCTTGCTTCACTTTATTGTATTTTTGTGATATTTTTATAGTCATATTGTATTAAATATATACTATTCTGTCCTTCCCTACCCTGTATGTCTGTACTGTATTTTGTTGTATTTTGTACGGCGCTACGGACACCTTGTGGCACCTTATAAATGAACAACAATAATAATAATAATAAAATAGGGAATAAATGGAGCAGTGTAGTAAGGGGGGTATAGAGGGAGCAGTTTAGTGAGAGGGTATAGAGGAAATGGTGTAGTAAGAGGGGTATAGAGGGAGAGGTGTATTAAGAGGGGTATAGAGGGAGAGGTGTAGTGAGAAGGAATAGAGGGAGCGGTGTGGTAAGAGGGGTATAGAGGGAGCAGTGTCGTGAGGGGGTATAGAGGGAGCGGTGTAGTAAGCAGAGTATAGAGGGAGCAGTGTAGTGAGGGGGTATAGAGGAAGCAGTGTAGAAAGAGTGGTATAGAGGGAGCAATGTAGTGAGAGGGGTACAGAGGGAGCAGTGTAGTGAGGGGGAATAGAGGGAGCGGTGTAGTAAGAAGGGTTTGGAGGGAGCAGTGTAGTGAGTGGGTATAGAAGTATCGGTGTAAAAAGAGAGATGTAGAGGGAGCAGTGTTTAGAGGGGGTATAAAGGGAACAGTGTAGTGATAGGGTATAGAGCACAATTTCTAGACACAATAGGATACTTAAGGGCACAACGGATCACTCTAGGGGCCAGATTTACTAAGCTGCAGGAAAGCAAAAATGGAGCTGTTTCCTATAGCAACCAATCAGATTCTAGCTGACATTTTCTATTATGTAATAAAAAAATAAGAAATAGAATCTGATTGGTTGCTATGGGCAAAATCTCTACTTTTCCTTTTTCTTAGCTTAGTAAATCTGGGTTTAGGTCTCGTTCAGGACTATCCTCTTGGTTAGATATATTCCCAAATTTGAACAGAACAACTGCCTAAAGCCCTTCTCTTTTCCTGTAAATCTGTATATTTAGAGAAATGTTCATAAATATATTTTAGCTGGTCTGTTGCGCCAGCAGCCTCCTTTTACCACTGTATCTGGTCAAATATGTACCATTAGATCCTATGTCGGCTATCTTAGGCATTGTGAATTTTAATCTCCAATGTACTAAGGAATGTTAAAGATTGTTGTTAATATAAATTGTGCTTTTATTCTAGAGACTGATTCAATAGGGTATCTAGGGGGATATGCCAATCTACGTCAAATAATTTAGTAATAACTAGTTACAAAAAAAGTAGTCTACATGTGAAAAAGATTTATTTATGTGTGCAACACATGCTAAGAAATCATATCTATGGGCTGTATTCACACCTAAGAGTGAGTTAGGGGTGGACAGATCTGCACCTAACTCACCTGTCATGCCCCTAACCTGCCCCCTGTCTTTTAGGTACTTTATGGAACGAGTGCAATAGAACTACCTTATCTAACTGTGCGTAGTTAGTTAAAAGTATGCAATTATGTGCACGTACGTAGCAAGGCAACACTCCTCTAGCCCGGATGGGTTTTCAGTGACTTACGCCTCCATAGGGCACCCTTATCTCTATGTGTTTACTTATGCGGGTATGTTATTTAAGTATGTATTTGACTGCATGCGCACAACCTTCATACGGTGGCTTAATGGCTGGCGGCCGTAACTATAGATACGGTCGCTGGCTGTTACGCTGGCTGTTCCATTCTGGTTTTATTCTGTTTGTGGGCATGTCTGGGATCAGTTGCTGACAGGGAGAGCTGATCCACAGAAGCCATTTTGGAGACTTTAAGGGGTGTCTCCTAGGTAAGTTGGCTCTCAATTTATAAACATATATATGGGACCCAATACTGGGACTCTCATTGTTAGAGTTAGGACCACCATATACAGAAAGGCCTTGACAGTGGCTGGTGACTTATCTCATATTTGTAGAAATATGCGTAACGAACATTTCTGTGTTTTATTTTACAGATAGAACAGTATAGTTTGTTACTGGTTTATGGCAGTGTGCTGGGGCAATTTTTCCCTTTGTTTCTGTGGCTAGCAGGTTAACCCCCTGCCTTTCATGCACCTGTTTAACATTTACTTAATACATTGATTGAGCAGCTTCCATTCTGGTTTTATTCTGTTACTAGAAGGGGGCTGTCCCCCCCTTTACGCATGCTGTATCTCCGCCGTCAAGCCGGAGATAGGCATGTAAATTAGGGAACGGGGTGAAGGAAGCTCCGTTACGATCAGCAATGGGCTAATTGTTACCCCTTGGCGGCCGGCCGCCGCGTGCCACATGCAGTGAGCCCCTCCACTGACTCAGTGCACTATACTAAAGGCTGCTTGTTATTATTGGGACATTACATTGGGCCTGATCCAGAGCTACGGCCGCCGTCGCT
>WWET01003784.1:108515-120787 GCA_011038615.1 Limnodynastes dumerilii | reverse complement strand
TCCCAGCATTGCCCGTGCTGCCCCCAGAGAGAGAGAGGGAGAATTGGGGGAGAAAAAAAAAATTATAATTTGCGTAACTTACGGGGATACGTAAGTTACGTAGCGGGGGCCGCAAAGATAAAGAAGTACCTTTTTTCCAGTGACTGTATTAGTTTAGAACATTTTTAATGATGTTTGTGAACATGTAAATTTGAGGGTTACAAATAGATTGCGGGACACAGTGTTTTCAAATTTAATTGTGTGCCACAATAATAACAGCAGAGGAGCACTATACTGAGTTTTGTAACTAAACAGCAGGGACCTAGTGCCATGAATTTTGTGATTAGTTTTTTAAGTTAGGGATTCATATTTTCTGCACTGGCTTATTGTGCGTAGTGAGGACTTAGAGTTAAGTGTTAGAGTATTAGGCTAAATTGTAGTGGATAGTAAAAATGTATTAAGCATACTTTATGTGGAATTATATTGCTGTAGACAGGAAGTTGGTGTGACATTAAGGCTTTAGCAGTATTGAAGTATTGAAGAAGGGGACAGTGCAATGATTGAGATTTGGTTGTAATGAAGTTGCTTACAATCTCATATAATCTGACAGTATCTATTGTAAAACTTTTAAAAGATGAGCATAAAATATGAGTATTCAATTCAATAGTTTGTATTTTGTGAGGACATTAATATGGAGAATGGAAGACTGTTGTTTAATCATCACTGTTTAGTTTAAGTAATAATATTCATCACTCGGTTGCTTAGGTAGTTTCCGATTTAACCTAGGAAATTTTATTTATCTGCTCTAAATCTGCAAGAGCCATAATATTGATATTCCACAGTCACACACATTTATTCCTCTGAAGAAATCCTATATTGGATGAAACGCGTCCGAAGTGTTAATTATTTTTTATTCAGATTCAAGGTTCCTTGTTTTTGCTGGCTATTCAGTTTTTCAAGAATTTTATGTTCGATTGGAGTTATCAAAACTGCAGTTTCAGCCTCTCTCCATTTGCTGTATGAGCATTTGAGCGAGCGAGAGAGAGAGAGGAGGCGGCGGCTTTGGATTAGGTTAGCTGCTGAGTGCACGGACGGACCTTTTCCTAAGAGCACACTTTTGTTTGAGAGCGGCCACCGAGGATAGAAAAGGAGAGAGCGTGATCCCCACAGCTTATTACATCGGATGACTAGCATTAAGCATAAGACTCCTAAAAGTAAGACCGTTCCTTATTCCTCATACCACTTGTTTATGTGCCGCCATTAACGAATCAACTGCCCACCGTCTCATTATCAATTATCAGTATATCGTTCTGTACTGCATTTTAAACAGCGTTATTTACCCAATAGTTTTTGGATATTTTTTGGATTCTTTTCCTTGATGCATCTTATTTGGTGATTAAGTTACCAATAACTGTATCACACTAAGTGTCATCTTTTGGGTTGCGTATGCACCTATCATAAATGGACTTTGATAATTTATTGGACACTCATGAATTTACTACAATAAAGGGCATATGCATCATTGGATGAATTTTATTTATTGATCCATCTGAAGGGTGAGAAATCTCCTTATAGGTCTTCATAGATCATATATGCCTCACTGATGAACTGTTAGACTGGCTATTTTATTGTGTAAATTTTTTTGTTTTTAATTCATTTATTTATATCTGGTACCAGATTTGTTATATTCAATAAATTATTGTTATTCATTTGGAAGGTTTTTTTATATTTTCATTTTTTATTTATATTTACTTTTATATTTATATATGTATGTGTAATTACAATTAATTATTATTATAGTTGATTGTCTACTATCACACAGGACAGTGCTGGTTTTAGAGACGTGAGACCATAAATGAAATGACGGCTATATATTAAAGCTACAAACAGTTCCTTGAATTCAATTATGCATAATAATGTCTCCATGACTGATCATGAGTTAGCAATATTAATATGAGTTCCTGCAGGAATAAATTTAAAACCTAACCACAAGGTCTGAAAATGGAGGCAAGTATCAGACTTATCACACTCCATTCTAAAGTACAGTAATGCTGGGTGCACAAAGACCGTTTTACGTCATGATCCTACATCTTGTCAAACAGAAGTAACAATTTAAAGCTTAACAATGCCCCTGTACACACTGCTCTGTAGTTTCCTGTGAATTATTTTACAACTCTTTCAAATAAACCTTTGCTGCAATGATATGCTCGCCCAAAAGGCGGCACTATGCAGAAATATAAAGTGGAATCATTGCTCTGAAAATCATGTCTCAGTACACACTGAAGTTTACTATAGACATTTGGACATCACTGATGACTTATCACTGAAAAATGAGGAGCTCTTAAAAATCAAATCACACAATGCTATGTATTTTTTAATGATTTTGCAGCATCGTAGGACAGCACAAACAGGTAAGATACCGGAACTCTCTAACTGTTATTGCGCGATGATTATTAGCACGATAATCTAAAAATATTCTCCAGGATGTAACCTGCTTAAGTGGCAAGTCTAGTAATGTATTACTTTTGTTAAATGTAAAACATCAATATTATATGAGTAATAAAATAAACAGTTTGAAAATAAGCAAAACAACAAAATTGCTAACATGAGCTAGATCTAGACCCCATCACACTTGCGTGCGGGGGTCTGTAATTACACAGCATAGAGGGGAGTGCATGCACTGTCCTCTAATGGTAGTAAATCTGGACACTTGCATGTCCAGAAGGCAAGCTGAAGTGTTACGATTTGATCTGCATCAGTACGGACGCAGATCAAATCGTAACTGTGCTTCCTCACCCCTGACACTTAATTTAAATGGCTATCCATACCTGTATGATGGAAATACGGCATTGGTATTATGAAGGGTCGGCCCCTTCATCGTACCTTCAGATGTATGTAACTTAGTTATGTATGTCTGAAGGTACGCTTGTGGAACATCTGGCATGTGTGTGCGTCAATGTTGCTAGTTAGGGGACTTGGGCAAATGACTTGCGTAAGTCCCCTGACGTTCATACCTCAGGATCCGGCCCATAATTTTGATCTGATGTGGCCACGAAGCTAATGGCAGCCAGTTGAAAGCTAGGCACACTCTACACTTTTTTTTTTTACCCATTTATTATATCAATCACATGATTAAAAGACTGATTCACCCTTTCATGTGAAAGCTAATCACATTGTTAATTTAAATTATATGGACAGTGTATCCCCATTTTAGGATTACAGAACAACCAATATTGATTGGTTAGTCTTTTGTTTTATAATCTGTCATGTATGTACCCAGCTAATTGTTATTGTATTGTATATATGACCTCTAAGAATTTAGCAGGGGAAAAAGTACCAGTAACCTTTTATATAGCTTTATTTTTTCTTATAGTTGCTGTCTGTATGTAGTAGTAGCTGTATTCAAAGGCTTCATTTTCAGTATTTTTGATATTAAATATTTTTAATTCCAGCTCTTTTCTTTTTCGTATTTTTAGTTTTTGTTCTTATGTTCAATTTGCACAACAATATACCATGGCTTTGTTAATATAATTATTTCAGCAATATATAATTAATTAGATAATTTATTAGGTGCATGGTACATAATTGCTAATATTTAACATCCTGAAATAAATTGTGGGGAGACTTGGAAAAGCATCATGGTGTGTGCAATGCAGTTTCTAGCCACAAAGATGAGTAATACTGTTTGTGTAAACTTGTAGACATGCATCAATCTTTATGAGAACTTTGTTTAATGAAAGCAGGCTAGATTTTTGCTTCAGGCGAGAATTGTTCTTTTGTGTTGAGAGCATAGGTGACTTCAGGTGCTATTTACTGTACACTAGTATATGTGTGTGCGCAATCGACAGGTAAACTGCTGGCACTAAATGGTCTTAACTGATCAACTTTTTCTGGCAGGGTCGTTAAACAGTATCAGTATTAAACATATCAGTCCATATAATAAATAAAAAACCCTTTAATCGTGTGTGTGTGTGTGTGTGTGTGTGTGTGTGTGTGTGTGTGTGTGTGTGTGTGTGTGTTTCAGGAATGACAGGGTACTTACACGGTCCATTGCAGGATTATATATATGCTAATCATACAGTAAGGGCTTGGCTAACATTTAAGGTAGGGTTTTCAACACTGCAGGAAAATGTACTGCACTTGCAAGCATGGACTTCTGTACAAATGGGCTTTTGTGCATACGATTGCTGGTCTCAGAGATATGAAGATACCACTGGAGACTTACTCAGATATCTCAGGCAGTTCTTTTCCTTTTGTGCCATTTGCACTGCCTTGCAGACATCACACCTTAGCTCTCTTTCCACAACAAATTGCTCACGAACACCTCTCTGGACCTAATTTCACTGCAGAATGGTAGAGTGAACTTGGACAAGAGATTTGTGTAACCAAGTGGTCCAACATTTCACAAATTCCAGTTCCTCTAGTCCCCCTTTTCTATAAGTACACTATAAATTGTACTGTCACTTGTACAGATATCCACATATTTTAAGCAAAAATTATCCTGGTAATTCAAACTCTGGCTTTAAGTGTGAACACAAATCTTAAGAAATTCATCCTTAATTCTTTTGATATAACAGTTTTTGAAAGACAGATAGTTTTCAGCATTTTGGGGCCTAGAATTTTGATTCTAGTGTAGCATACGGTTACAATGAATAGAATACATTAAGTCTTGGATTTTGACATTTCTAGATCAGCTATGGAGCGAGCGACCCTCTGCTCAGTGATCGGACTCAGTTTCCAAATTTTTTCCGCACAGTCCAGAATGACCAGATGCAACATGTGGCCATTGCAAAGTTATTGAGGAGTTTAGGGTGGAACTGGGTTGGAATCATCACATCATATGATGATGCCGGAAACCAAGAGCTGGAACAATTGAGCAAAAAATTGGATAAGTATGGAATATGTGTTGAATTTAAAATAATAGCTTCTTTTGATTTAAATTATCGGTATCCTCTCGTGTTGAAGACTTTATCTACTGAGGTTGTCATTATTTGTGGAACTTACAATAGTGAATTTGTTATTATTCTGCGCAAGCTAGCAGATATTCTCCATAACAAAACATTAATACTTCCAGCATCATGGTCAAATGTCAAATATCTTATGCTTACTGATATGAAAGAACTATTTGATTACAGTTTGACATTTACCCCTCAATTTCAGTATATCCCTGCATTGCAGGAACATTTATATACACGTCATCCATCCACTCATCCCACAGACATGTTACTGGAAGAAATCTGGATGTATTACTTTCATTGCTTATCCAGAAATGATTTAAAGAACAGAATTATCTCATGTATGCTAGAATCAAACCTTTACAACTGCACTGGTTATGAGAATTTCAGAATGCTCTCTAACTGGTCTGGAGATCCAGTCACTTACCAAGTGCATATTGCAGTTCTCAGTATGGCACAAGCTTTACATGATTTGAATATGGCTTTAAAACTATATGGAGGAAAACAGGGTTTCAATTCTTTTGAATTTCATCATAAGGTTAGTGAAAATATGGAATGATAAAGAATAAAATTAGAGTTATGGGACTGGATCCAGACTTCCTACAGAGGGGCTTTTTCCAATCATTAGGAGCCATAATCAGACCTCCGTGAACTTTTCATACACACGTTGGTCTGGTAATCTGTACAGAAGAGGGGGAGTGAACCCCCTGTCACTTCCCTTTCTCGCGTGGATTTGATGGTTAGTGTCAGGCTGTGGGAGTTGGAATGATAGGGTCAGGCTGCCTGGAAGATAGAATTAGGGTCAGGCTGCAGGGAAGGGAAGGTTAGGGTGAGGGTCGTGAAAGGGGAGGGTTAGGGTTAGAATTAGGGGAAGGAATGGGGGACTATCTTCTCTTTCCTCTTCGGAGCACCAAAAGCTCAGTGCTCTGTGGATCGATTGCTATACCTCATTGAGGCATATGCAACAGAAATCCTAGCCAGTTGTAAGCAGGGACCCACACCCGGCAGGCAGAGAGGAGGACATATGGGGGTCTGAATCATGTGGAAAACACTCTTTTTTGAGAAGCAGCACATAATTAGGTACAACTTTTCCAGAATGGATCTGGATTCTCTTGCTCCAGAATTATGTCCTGGTTAAAAGCCAAATGTGGAAGCAATTCTACTCTTTTGGGAGGGGGGAGGCTATTATTGCAGTAAGGGGTGGATTCAACCCATACTAACTACCCAGACTCTAGCACCATTCCCATCTTAAGGTAGGGATCACCCGGAGAAAATCCTTACAAGGGAAAGTGGCCTACCCTTGCCGTATAGATTTCTGGATGTGGTGGCAGTTGTAGTATTTACCTGTAGGATCAGGTAATTAATTTTTGAATACAACAAGCAAAGAGAAAAAGCGTGGACCTTTTCTGAGTTATTGAAGTTGAAGAGTGCGCATTTCCAAGTCCACTCTTTTCATGTTGTATACATATGTGGTACTTAGTGGCACCAAAGTGTTAATGAATGATTTTTTCCAATAGTGATTGTACACTTAATTCTCTTCATCCCAATGTCAATCCGAGTACTTTTTACAATTGAGAAATTATTTTTAAAGGCAATATTCTAAAGAAGAAGTAAAGTCACTTCACTAAGGTGCTGATAGCAATTTTTTTTTATTAACTGTAATACTGAAACTAGGAAATGCAACCTCTCAAATCAGTCTGTATAGTATTAATGTAATGACTGTACCATACAGTTTTTCATAGTTTTGCCCAGTTTAACATGCCCAAAGTTCTCTTTCCTTCTCACCTGATGACAGCATAGACCTTGGGTTATCCCCTCTGGGCAGGAGCCAGCACAGGAAAAAAGAAAGACACCCCCGGATGCATAAATAGGCCCCTCCTCCTTTCAGATCCGATTCTAGCAGGATGTCTTCTGCATCTAAAGATAAACAGAAAAAAATAAAATTGCCTGTGTGTGCTTTCTGCAACATTACATTGCCTGAGGATACTACCAAAACAGCATGTTCACTGTGTGAAATAAAACAGCAGCAATTGCAGCCTACACAGGTGGCGGATATTGTCAAACTTATTAAGTCTATTTTATCAGAATCTTTTGTTATGTCTCAAAAGCGACCGAGGCCCTCAATATCAGAACATTCAGATATTTCAGATCCTGAAGAAGGGGCGTATGTTCCAGGAGAGATTTCAGAAACAGAGTCGATAGTCTCTAGAGATGAGGACTCTATTAATCCAGTGTTGGTAGAAAATGTATTGAAGTTAATAGACAAAACTCTAAATATTCAGGAGGCAAAAGAAGATATCCAGTTAAAAGAACTAATATTTAAAGAACATAGAAAGAAAACCAGAGTGTTTCCAGTGTCTCAAGCAATTAAAGAGGTCATATCGGAGGAATGGAGGCATCCAGATAAGAAGGTATTATCTCGAAAGATGTCAAAAATCTATCCTTTTGCTGTAGAGGATACAACTAAATGGGATAATACACCCAGAATTGATCCAGCAATATCAAGGATTTCAAAGAAAACAACGTTACCACTTGAGGACGCAAACGCTTTTAAGGACGCAATAGAGCGCAGAATGGAAGAAGTCTTAAAGAAGCAATACTCCACATTGGGAACAGCTCTAAAACCAGCGGTCTCAACAGTCACATCAAGGGTTTTACGTGTGTGGGGGAATGAATTGGAGAAGGGCCTTGTGGATGGAGTCAAGTGCAGTGAGCTGTCTAAAATTGTATCAGACATCCAGTTAGCCACGGAATTCATCTGCGAGGCAAGCATGGATTCAGTTAAATTAGTATCTAGGTCTATGGCAACAGCAGTATCCACACGAAGAGCTCTCTGGTTGAGACCGTGGGCGGCAGATGCGCAATCAAAATCTAGATTATTGGCATTACCATCGGGAGACTATCTTTTTGGTACCAAATTAGATGAAATTATATCTAAAATATCAGGAGGCAAATCTACCTGGTTACCCCAAGAAAAACAAAGAAAAAGAAGTTATTCCACCAGGGGGTACAAACCATCTGAAGCAGAAAATAGAGACGCCAGACTGTATCGACCAGGTCATCATCACCCAGGGATACGCGCTGAAGTTTAAACATTCACCGCCACACGATTTTTTCCATACATCTCCCATTCCAAGATTCCAAGAACAGGAGCAGGCATTAAGAGACAACATCAGCAACCTTCTCAAACAAAAGGTAATAACTCAGGTTCCGTTTTTACAGGGTTGTTACTCCAAAATATTTGTTGTACAAAAACGTTCTGGAGGTTTCAGGCTTATCTTAGATTTAAGAAAATTAAACAAATTCTTGTATATAAGATATTTCAAAATGGAGTCTATCAGGTCTATTGTATCAGGTCTTCATAAGGATATGTATCTTATCTTCATAGACTTGCGAGACGCATACCTTCACGTACCTATTTTACATCACCACCAAAGGTATTTAAGATTTTGTATATTTCATCAGCACTTTCAATTTAAAGCCTTACCTTTCGGACTGTCCACATCTCCTAGAACATTTACAAAAGTTTTAATTCCTGTTATAGCTATTCTCAAGTCCGAGGGAATCCTCATTTGGCCATACTTGGACGACCTATTAATAGCGGCCGAATCACTGGATCAGGCGGTAAGATGCACTACCAGGATTACTCAAGAACTTTAATATTTTGGGTGGATTCTAAATTTTGACACCCACTCAAAGCCTAAAGTATTTGGGAATGGTTTTGGATACTACTTTAGAAAAAGTATTTTTACCCCTAAAAAAAGGTATTCTTTTGAGAGATCAAGTTATGCGTGTGAGAAGGCAACCTTGGGTCTCAGTCGGTGACTGTATGATGCTATTAGGTCTAATGTCCTCCTCTATAGAGGCAGTTCCATGGGCCAGACTACACATGAGAACCTTACAGGCAGAATTTTTAACACAATGGAACAAGGATGCAAGAGACAAGAAGCAGCTAATTTCCTTATCTCCAGCAACAAGACAAGATCTAGTATGGTGGACAAATTTAGAAAATCTAAGACAAGGGGAAAAAGTTTCAGGCATCTAAACCCTATAGTCATCACCACAGATGCAAGTACCAGGGGTTGGGGTGCATTATGTCAATCAAAGGTAGCACAGGGGATCTGGGATGATACCATAAGGACAAGCCATTCAAACGTAAGGGAATTAAGAGCTGTCAGGGAAGCCTGTTTAACCTTTCAATCCCTTATCTCACAGAAACCGGTTCTGATAAAAACCGACAACAAAGCTGTGGTCGCCTACGTCAACCGACAAGGAGGGACAAAGAGCAAAAAACTCATGTGGGAAACCAGATCTCTACTACTTTGGGCAGAAGAGAAGGTAACAGATATTACTGCAGTATACATTGCGGGCAACATAAACACAGTAGCAGATCGATTAAGTCACCAAGATTTGTTGCCGGGAGAGTGGAAACTCAATCAAACCATGTTCAATACAATAGCAAACAAATGGGGTTGGCCAGAGGTGGATATCATGGCAACCGCAAACAACAGAAAGGTGAGAACATTTTATTCAAGATTCCGGGAGAGGGAGTCAGCAGCTGCAGACGCTCTGTCAATAGATTGGACATTCCATCTCGGTTATGTGTTTCCACCAATCCCCATGATACAGCGAGTTCTCAACAAATCAAGAACAGTCAAGTGTGCTGCATAGTAATTCTGCCATTCTGGCCAAGGAGAGCTTGGTTTCCACAGGTTCTAAAATTAGCCATAAAAGGACCATGGCATCTTTATCCATCCCCGGGACTTCTTCTCCAGGGACCAGTACAACATCCAGCACCAGAAACATTAAAATTGACGGCTTGGCTAATGAAATCGCCAGCCTCCAAAAACAAGGGTTTTCGTCAAAAGTAGTACAAACCCTCCTCAAGGCCAGAAAGCCGACAATGTCAAAAATATATCAGAGTGTGGAATATCTATCAGACGTGGTGTGTAGACAATAATTATGAGACTTTTCCAGTGTTAATTGCAAAAATTCTTGAATTTCTACAAGGGGGTTTCGACAAAGGATTGGCAGTTAGTACCATCAAGGTACATATCTCGGCCCTCAGTGCTATATTAGACCTAGAGCTAGCCAGCAATAAATATGTGAGATAATTTATACAGGCAATTATGCGTATTAGGCCGTTAAGACGCCAACCTGTTCCTAAATGGGACCTCAACATAGTGCTTAACGCTTTGACGGAACATCCGTTTGAACCAATGGAACAGATTTCCCTTAAACTTTTGTCCTGGAAGACAGTGTTCTTAGTAGCAATAACATCTGCTAGGAGGGTTTCAGAGATTCAGGCATTCTGTTCTGATGAACCATATACAACCTTTCATCTAAATAGAGTGGTCTTGAGAACCAATCCCTCATTCCTACCTAAAGTAGTGTCAAAATTGCATTTAAATCAGGAAGTTATTCTCCCCTCATTTTGTGCTAATCCAGTGGTAGAGAAGGAAAAGCTCTTTCATAACTTAGACTTACTTAGAGCTTTAAGAATCTACTTAGAGATAACTAAGCAAGTTAGGAAAGTTATTAGACTTTTTGTGGTTCCAGAGGGGAAGAATAGAGGTTTACCAGCAGCTAAATCTACTTTAGCTAGGTGGATTAGATCTTGTATTCTTTTATCATACTCAAGTAAAAATCTAGATATACCAGTAGGTATAAAAGCCCATTCCACTAGGGCCATGGCCACGACCTGGGCACAAAAGGAGTCAGCTTCTTGCAAAGAACTCTGTGGCGCAGCAGGGTGGTCTTTAATCCACACATTTACTAAGCACTATAAGATTGATTTGCTTGCTTCGGCGGAAGCAAAATTTGGTAGAAAGGTGCTTTAGTGCTGTTATATAGTTTTTCCCCGTCCCTTAATGTTTCTTAGCTTGGGTATATCCCAAGGTCTATGCTGCCATCAGGTGAGAAGGAAAAGGTACAATTATACCTGATAATTTAATTTCCTGGAGTCCTGATGGCAGCTTAGCTAGATTCCCACCCTAAACTTTAGTATGTTTCATTATAATTTGGATCACGTTTGGTTTTTTGTGTGTGCTGTAACTGTGCTTTATTATAGCTGAATCAAGTGAGAAGACACCACAGAGAGGAGGAGGGACCTATTTATGCATCCGGGGGTGTCTTTCTTTTTTCCTGTGCTGGCTTCCGCCCAGAGGGGATAACCCTAAGGTCTATGCTGCCTTCAGGACTCCAGGAAATTAAATTATCGGGTATAATTGTACCTTTTTTTAAGTATGCAAAGTAAGAAATGCTCATAAATATTAGCGCTATGTTTTTGACTACCTCAAATTGATTTCAAGAGAGGTGTCTCAAGATTTGCTTTTAAAATATTATTTTATATTTAGAATAATTTTTCCCCCTTTTTAGTAGCAGAATTAACAGTTTATGGCCTTGATTCAATTAGCATTGCATTGTGGTAGCCGATTTCTATACGCATCTCTATGAGGCGAGGGTATGTATTTATATATAACATTTGTGTGTGTCCCTCAGACCTCTAATATACCCCATCATACAATTTTAAGTTAGACGTGATATTCCTCTATCAAAAGAGGTGCATATAATTTGGTAATTAAATAAAATGGTAAAGTGTTATATTATGTCCATATCTTGTCATTGAAGCAGGAAAGCTACTTAGACAATAATTGATGCATGGGTGAGGTATAGTTAATTTAAATGCAGCACCTGAGATAAAATCTGCTTCCTAGGTAACAGATTACAGTAAACATTACACTGATAAAAGCCAGATCATGAGACGTTCGTCTACCAACCCAAACAGCAGCCTCAGTTGCTCCCTTGTGAACAAATATTGTACGTTATTGTGTATTACATAAAAGCCTTTTGTGTTCTGCTTCAGAATTATCTTGCATTGTTGCTCATATGTATACATAGAGTATCTATTTGATATTTTCTATTTAAGTAGTGTTTTAAGATACTAACACAACATACTATAATATGAATCTTGATTCTAAAGCTGGCCACACACTAGAGTGATTATTGCTTTCAGCGTGTGGCTGCCGATAAACGTGACGGTTTTCCCCTTGGGAAAGGTCCCGATATCTGCACCATACACTAGAAGAGTCTGGGGGCAATAATCTCTGCTGGAGAGCCTGCAGCCAGTCTATTGGCTGGCTGAAGTCTCTCTCTGATTGGCTGGGTCAATGCATTGAGTCCGATACAATGCAGTGCATTGAGTCCGATACAGCCAGCTTATTGGTTTGCAGCAAAAAATTCTGAATGGAAAAAAAACTCACACTGACAGGCTGCTGTGCAGTGTCCTTTCTCCCTCTGTCTGGGTTTACAGCGCTGTCTAACCAGACAGAGGGAAAG
>WWET01003784.1:87644-99628 GCA_011038615.1 Limnodynastes dumerilii | reverse complement strand
CTTTCGCTAGACGCTGAAAAGGCGTTTGATCGCCTGCACTGGGGCTTCATGAAAGCAGTCCTCGTTCGCTATGGGCTTCGGGGATCTATCTCTAAGTCTATTGATGCTCTATATCATGGCCCTAGTGCAAGAGTCTTTAGTAACGGGTTTTTGTCTGATCCCTTTGCAATCACAAATGGCACTCGTCAGGGATGCCCTTTGTCCCCCCTTATGTTCGCCCTCACCATGGAACCATTAGCGCACCTGATCCGGACCTCCCCCAAATTTCCCGGTATTTCCATCAATAATACATCTCATAAACTCTATTTATCTATCTGCCTATTCGCAGATGATGTACTTCTATTTGTCACTTTGCCCGAATCGACCCTGGTAGAATTGCATTCCATATTGGATCGTTTTAGTGCTGTCTCGTATTATAGATTGAACACCACCAAAACTGAGGCACTACCTGTTAACCTTTCGGCCACCACCTTGGCTTCCCTGCAACGGGCATACGCTTATTCTTGGAAAGATAAATACCTGCTCTATTTGGGTATACACATAACACGTGCTGTGGAAGATGCCCTTTCGGAAAACCTTACCCCTCTCCACATGCAACTTTCCCACTTGACAACATCTTGGATGCCGCATGAAATATCATGGCTGGGCCAGATTGCAGCATTTAAAATGTCACTCCGTATGATTCTCACTAGGGACTTAGGCGGGTTAAGTTTGCCAGACTTGGAAACATACCACATGGCCTGTTTGTTAGCACAATTGCGGGACTGGTCCCGCTCTGAGCTTTGGAAATACTGGGTGGCGCTGGAAGCTAGTCTGTTCCGTTCAATCTCCCTTCCAGACCTGCTTTGGATACCTAGTCAGAACCGACCCCTCGTGGACTCCCCCCTACGTTATATAGGAGACTCCCTGAAAGTCTGGGACCGGTTTCTCAGCCGCCATACTAGTCTTGTTCTCCCCACCAGAAACCTCCCCACTTCGGCCCTATCGCAGTTCATCCCCGACATCAATACTGCGAGTTGGAGTGCACAGGGGCTGCACCGTTTGGACCATATAGTTCTGCAGGGCCGTTTACGCCAATTCTCAGAGTTGGTTACTGATTTTAATATCCCGGTCTCCGAGACCTTTCGTTATCTACAACTTAGCCACTGGGTCTCTACTACACTAAAAACTCCTAACACGTTACAACTACCGCCAGACGATATTCAACACCGCCTATCTGAAGGTGGTAGTACAGGTGCCATTACTTTTTGGTACAGAGTCATGACCTCTACAGACCTTCCTTTAAATAAAATTCCCCCACACACGCAGTGGGAAAGGGATCTGGGTATTACAATTCCACAACAGCAATGGCTTAAATGCCCAGCCCAACTTTTTAAAATGTCCAAATGTTCCAATCACGTTGAAATGGGTATTAAACTGCTAAACAGGTTGTACCTTACCCCTGCAAAACTCCACACTATGTGGCCAACTACAAATTTGTTGTGTTGGCGGGGTTGCGGGCTAAAACGTGACTTGCTGCATGTATTTTGGTCCTGTCCTAAAATACAGCCGCTATGGGAGGCCGTTTTCTCGTTGGCTTCTAAAGTACTTAATCATACCATCCTCCCGTCCCCACAGATAGCACTGATACACCTTTACCCTGTAGATCTACCAAAGGAAAAACAATATCTATTTGGCCATTTCTTAATCGCTACTAGAGCAGCAATAGCTCAAGCATGGAAGTCAGTAGACCCCCCCACCCTTCCTAAGATTATAGCTAAAATCACACATAACCATACAATGGAAACACTACTGGCCGAATACCGGGTCTCTGCCTCTTGCCCCCTCTTCCAATGGTTACCTTGGACAGATTATCTTCAGGAGGAAAATAGGCGGCAGTCGGCGCCCTCTTAGGTCTTATTTTCTATCACCATCATTTGATAGGTAGTGGTGCACATCCAAGATCCCCCTGAGTAGGGTTAATATGTTCTGTTGTTGTGTTGATTGGTGTTGTCCGCATCTGTAATTACACCGCTCCGGCTCTTTTCCATGTCGCATTTATCCTGTTATATGTATGTTATATGTATGTAGATCTTTATGCCATGCGTATTATGTATTGTAACCTACGATGTTCCCTCCCCTCCTTTTTTTTCTTTCTGTATCCCTTTCCCTTTTTATTTTTATAAAATCAATAAAAATTTTGAAGTTAAAAAAAAAAAGCAGTATCAATGAAGTATGTTGACAATGCATTTTTTATTTATACATGTATTTCTTTGTTTCATGATACACCTTCAGTGTTATGACATGGGTACTTATGTATAGTTTAACCTGTTTTACTCAAAAGAATGCATTTATACTATTGTCTTATCCATTTCTTTTTCATGTTTAATAATTAGAGGATGTCATATGCATCTGTTTGTAATATAATAATTTATAATATCCCTATATGCTTTAGGTATTACATTATATATGCAATGTTGTCCATATATGGTAAAATCATAATACTATACCACATATCCGCTATTTTCTATTGTACAGACTACTGATATTGTGTATTAAAGTATGTATGAAGTAAAAAAAATAGGAGCCTTATGTATGCACCGAACTCTCCTATCTGTGTGTACTGTGCAAGCGTAGTACAAAGGAATTAGACTTTAAATAGCAACCGAATTTCATGTAGAATGCTGTCTCCGCTTGGCAGACTGACCCACTCACCTTGTATATGAGAGATGCACAGAATTTAAGCGCAGTTCTGGATCCAGCCCTCAGAGTCTAAAAATTTTGGTTTTTATTTTATACTTTTTAATATGTGCTTTAAGCAGGTTGAAACTAGATTTTAGGATATGTTACCCTTGACCTTGTGGTCAAAACCACGTAGAAAGTGCAGTCATGTGAAACCATTAGCCTATACCTCTGGCAGTTTTAACGCTACAATTTACAGAGGGTCCTAGTTTGTCCTGTGGGCTTTAACTGTTACATTTGTAACCATTAGCTTGTTTTTTTTTACTAAACACGACTATCAGATGGAGAACAATATGTTTGTAATATTAAACAAATATGTTGAATATTATGTGAACAATTTATTGCTATGATGAAAACAGAAGTCAGTTATTCAGGTCATAAGTTATTATGTTAGGTTCACTTGCCCTGGAGCACAGAAGTCTGTGGTGAAAAACTAGGTCTGTGGTGTCATGCAAAGCACAACTTCAAGTCCTGCCCCCCTGCCTAGCAACACTAGTGTTACTAGGGGCATACCTTAGTGTTACTAGGGGCATACCTTGCAACTGTCCCAATTTTAGCAGGACTGTCCCGCCCACCCCAGAACATGTCCCGAGAGATCAGACTCTCGGGACAAATTTTTTTATTTATTTTTTTTTAAAAGCCCTGCCGCATTATATGTGGCAGGACTCTGCAGAGCACAGGACATGTAATACAGGGCTCCAATGGGAGTTTTGGCCATGGCCGCAGAGCAGACACCGCCGGACAGAGGAAGAGAGAAGATGTGCAAGCACCGCGCAGGAAGGAAGACTTCAAAGGTAAGTAAATAATTTAATAGGGTCTGGCACTGGAAATTGGAGGCAGAGGCTGGCAATGGGGGCGGACATCAAATAATTGGAGGCACTGGCAGTAGGGACATACTGGCATTGGTTATTAATTTGGGGGCAGACATTGAGACAGGCACAGACATTAGGGTCAGACATGGAGGCAGGTACTGGCGTATGAAGGCTGGCACTGTTAATAGGGGGCAAATGGAGGCTGGCAATAGGGGGCAGATGGAGGCAGGCACTGGTATAAGTGTACAGATGGAGGCTCGCAATTGGGGGTTGTAGAAGGGTTTTAGGGGATATCTAATGTGATATTATATACTCCCTATTTCCATATACAGTTCCTAAATGCTCATATTAACTATCTGGGATGTCTTCACACGTTTCATATAAAACCTGTACTATTTCACTACTTTCATCAACATTAAATAACATGCATTACTCACAGAAATCACTGACTACAGTTACTGTATTAAATGTGTTTCCCAGTACCAACTTATATCTGCTATAATACCCAACACTCTGTATAGATAAATCAAAACATTTTACTTATAATAAACAACACAAAGGTAAAAATACAAATACAAGTTGAACATATAGTTACAGTAAAATATACTTATTATACAAGTTGATCTTCAGAGAGAGTCCGGTGGTGTGCTTCTGATCTCAGCCAAGCACCAAGTGACCCTGTGTGTGTTTTGAAGTCCTTTTGTCTCTGTGATCAGTATACTGTACATATGTAAATTGGAATTTCAGGTAATGAGTTTGGGGGATGTTAAGAAGTGTTCAGCTGTTACTACTGCCATGTAGCTGGAGGAAGGGATTTACTTTCCTTTACACAAAACCTAAAACTATACCAAACAGAATATTCTTCAACAGGGGCATAAGGCACTAGCAATTAATTTGGGGGCAGACTTGGAGGCAGGCACAGACAATAGGGGAAGATATGGAGGCAGGTACTGGTATATGGGGGCGACAGATGAAGACTGGCACTCTCAGTGGGCAGATCAAGGCTGGCATTAAGCGTGCAGATGGAGGCTGGCATTAAGCGTGCAGATGGAGGCTGGCATTAAGCGTGCAGATGGAGGTTGGCATTAAGCGTGCAGGTGGAGGCTGGCAATAAGGGGGCAGGTGGAGGCTGGCAAATGGAGGCTGGCAAATAGTGGGCAAATGGAGGCTGGCATTAAGGGGGCAGATGGAGGCTGGCAATAAGGGGGCATACATGGAGGCTGGCACTGGCATTTGGGGGCAGACATGGAGGCTGGCACTGGCATTTGGGGGCAGACATGGAGCCTGGCACTGGCAATAGGAGGCAGACATCAGGCTGGCACTGGCAATAGGGAACAGATGGAGTCTGGCTCTGGCAATTGGGGACAGACATGGAGGCTGGCCATAATAATAAGGGGCAGACATGGAGGCTGGCCATAATAATAAGGGGCAGATATGGAGGCTGACAATAATAATAAGGAACAGACATGGAGGCTGGCCATATTAACAAGGGGCAGACATGGATGCTGGACAAATAATAAAGGAGCAGACATTTAATAAAGGGGCAGACATATGGAGGCTGGACAAATAAACGGGAAAGACATATGGATGCTGAACATATTAATAAGGGGCAGTCATGGAAGTTGGACAAATACAAAGGGGCAGATATGGAGGCTGGACGTATAAACAGGGGCCGACATTTGGAGGCTGGACAAATAAGGGACAGACATATGGATGGCTAAATTATTAAAAGAGTCATGCACTAGACCCGCTATCTGTTCATGTCAGACACACCCACTTTCCCCAGAGACACCCACTGGGTGGTACAAGACACACCCCTTCTTTCAGGCTGCAAAAATTTGTCCCTCTTTACAGTTCTCAAATGTTGGGAGGTATGCTAGGGGTAATTTGCATCATCTAGTCCCAAGGGGTAATTGTTAGTCAGTGGGGGACTTATTGCCACGATTTGCATAAATTGCATCACTAAGCGGGTGTCTCTACAATGTAGGTGACAATCCTACTTATTAGGTCTCCAGCAAATGCTGTATTCAGTAATAGGCTGTTGTGAGAGGACAAAACATGTTGCAGCTTATCTATAAGCCTCACTAGTACTTGAATCACAAAGCCTATTACTGAATACACCTAGACTGTCACCTTCATTGAGGGATGTCCACTTATTCACCACTAACACAACCTGCATGACTTTTTAGCTAAGGCTTTCACAACAGTCACCTGTCCGGGCCCATCATGCGCAGTGTTTCTCATGTCAGGACTTGGGAAAAGTTCAAAGTGCCTAAAGAGAAGCACTGCGCATGTGCAGTGTTTCTCATGTCGGCACTGATATTTTTCTAAGTCTGGATTGAGAGCTACTGCGCATGTGCATGCGATGCATGAATGTGAACTACTGAGCGGACCCGGCGACTCATCACGGGATCTCGCAGGTGGGGTGAGTATTTGTAAATACTGTCAATGAAGCTGCCAGGCTCGCTGCGATGATAAGCGAGCCTGATGAAGCTTTGTTCACAGGGAACGAGAAAGGTAAGTAAATAGAGCCCTTAGTTTTTGTGGTCAGGATCGTGGCTACTCGCTGCGATCCTGGCTTAATGTCATCAGTATTTATAAAGACTTACCTTCCCTGCGAGCCCCGACGAACTTCTGAGGTCCTGTGAAGTTCTTCTGAAGTGTTAATGAGCTGCTGGGAACCTCTGCACATGCGCAGAGGCTCCCTTCTGGTTAATACTTCAAAATGGCTTCACGGACTGTGAATACTTCCTGCTGTCTCTGGATCTCCTGTTTATATAGCTAGATTTACAAAGCTATATATCAGGGAGCAGCTTTTACTAATCCTTTTAATGAATGCCCCAGACAGAGGAGGAGAAGGGGAACGGGACGGGAGCTGAGATAACTGCTGTGGAAGCACCCCTCAGCTGTCATTTAAAGATTAACAGGCAACAGTTACTTGCATTAATAAGATTCTAATGCAAGTAACTGTTGTCTGTTAATCTTTAATGACAGATGATATGTGCTTATACATAAGTTATCTCATCTCCCATCCCATTCCTCTTCTCCTCTGGCTGGGGCAGTCATTTAAGGGATTAATGAAATGCTGTTCCCTGATATATAGTTTGTAGATCTAGCTATATAAATGGGAGAGCCAGAGACAGCAGCCATTTTGCATTCACTCCAATAGCTGGTTACTGTAGCGTCTGCTGCTAGGCAGTAGATGCAAGAGCACCTTGTGATAGGAAAGGACCTATCACTGCTGCTCTGAAGATGGAGCGGGCAGAGGATTGGCCAGCTTCACTGAACTATATCATTCAGTGAAGTCTGGAAACACCACCTAGAGCTTTGTTCAGCGAGGCACTGTGAAAGCCTGTGAGGTACATCACGGCTTTCTTAGGGCTCTATTTACTATCATTAGCGCATTGACTGCTAATGATAGCAAATAGGCTCGCTGCGCCTCGCAGCGAGCCTAGCAGGTCCGTGGGGAGTATTTATTAATACTTACCCCTCCGGCGAGGTCCCACGACGGTCAACCAGCCTTTCGCTGACATTGTTGGGCTATGGAGTCCCGGCGCATGCGCAGTAGATGCCTTTTTGGACTTTGAAGATTTCAAGTCTCAAAAGGCAAAATCACTGCGCATGCGCTAGGAGCAGAGCCAGACGCGCGTCCGGTCAGATAAGTTTAAAAGCTTTGTTCTTTTATTTTTTTGTATTTTTTTTTAAATTTATTATATAACATTTTATTAAAATTTGTAAATTTTTTATTTTTTTTTTACTTAGATTTTAATGGGTTTTTTTTTAGTAAACTGTTTTCCAGCAGTCTCCCAACATGTACCCCCCTCTTCTTCCCCCTAATAACAGCTATTAGGAGGAGGTAAAGGGGTTTACATGGGGAGACCGCTGGAATACTTACCCTAATGCCATCTTCAGATGGCGTCTTTTAACGTGTCGGCGTTACACTTCGTAAATGCCGGCCCACATTCATTAAAGTGGGCCGGCGATCGGGAGGGTTAATGCGATCGTCGCCATGATTTCCATGGCGATGATAGCATTGTAAATATGGACTAATTCGTTTTCATCAGACAAAGTCAGTTTTCACACGAAAACCGGCTTTATCATATGAAAATGATCTTAGTAAATAGAGCCCTAAGTTAGGTGAACAGCTCGTGCCCATTACTTGTTATGGGAGCGGTGAACAGTAATGAAGACGGAGCACTCCTTATTGTAAGTAAGTATTGTAAATATGGTGAAGCAGTGAAACTACTAAAATATGAAGTTGACTATATACATGAGGCCTGAAGTGTGAATGAAGTCCTGCGCATGCAAAGTGTGTTCGTGTCGGGACTTTGAAATCTTCAGAGTCTGACACGTCACCTGGTCAGGTAAGTTTTAACTTTTTTCTTTATTTCTTTAATTTTACTATTATTGTTTATTGATTTATTTTTACTTATAATAATAAAATTAAAAGAATAATACTTTTATTTCTTTATTTTTTTTATTTACATACATAGATGTGTTTTCCAGCGGTTTCCCCATATATACCATGAATGGTATGCTATGGTTTGTAAATAGCTATACTTCATTTTCATACAAAAATGCCCATTTTCACATTAAACCCTGAAAATGAAGTTACTAAATAGAGCCCTTTTTTTGAACCTAATTTTGATGAGTGTATGAATATTGATAAAATTATTTTATATCTTGTATATATCTTGTATATCCCACCTAATTCAGACAGGTTGTAAGGTAACCTGCCACCTAGTGATCCAAATCTTAGAATTTAGTATGAAAACCTTGTTTACCCAGTCTCAAGCAAAATGAGGAAGGCTAAAGCATCTCAAATTTCTGTAAAACTTCCAGTAAACCATTCCCCATCTATCACTCTCACAATCTAGTGACAGCAGATCCCCTAACCTCCTCTTTACCCCCTCAGCTTTGAATTTATCCAGAAAAATGTCTTTCATTTGTAATATCACTTGGAGCAGAGCAATGTTGAGAACTTGCCACATCCACACAGAACTTTATAATCTCAGAAAAACATCTTCCCTTTACTAGAAAATGTTTTCAGATTCATAGTGATTTTGGAATTTTTCAAAGGACCTAATTAACCTGCTAGAGAGGGATCTACTCAATGCTCTTTGTATCCGATTATAGTTGGGTAAGGTTGCTGCTGTAAAAGCCCAGACCACAACAGGAAAGATAATAGGTCTTGAGCAGTCGTCACCAAATTCTTTAACTATAGGGAAAAATAATACATACTACTGTCATACAGTAAAATGGGCACCCTTATAATCCATTTCGTACAAGAGCCTAGACATTGATTCTAAGGTATATGCACCAGTCTTCTATACCTTATTTATGTCTAGTCTAGAGAACTATAACTCTACCTGGTGGGGAACACTCAATATAGTGTCTTGGAATACCAGTGGTCTTAACACCCCGATTAAACAAAAATGGATGTTTAATATAGTTAAAAACCCCTGCTTTTCTGATACAGCCATCCTGAGAATTACCCAGAAAACAAAATGAATATCAGCTGCCTTCTCCGAAGCAAATCCATGAACACTTCACTCAGTTTTAAATGAAATAATTTACCGCAGTAACAGTTACATAGTTAATCTTTAGATTGGTTTAGAGTAGGTCATCATCCTTAGCGTACAGGTCCCAAATTTGCTATTTGCTACAGCTAGCACTCGTGCTGTAGGCCCGCCCCTAACATCGAGGGCGGGTTGGCAGCGGCGTCGGCGGTGCGTTCACCGCATGTGGCCAGGTTGCGGCGGACATTTTCTTGTAGCCCTATTTGTAATATGGGCCTGATGTCACAATTAAGCGCCAGGGACATTTAAATCTTGGCGCCAGGAGAGAGTAGCAAGCAGCAGTGCCTCTCTCCTGCTTCAGAAACGGCACTATGGCGGACAAAAGGACTTCAAAGTCTGGGTAAGCTCCTGCACAAATTTTTATTTACTTTTTAGTGCTGCTGCTTAGTTAGCTAGCTTTTATTATTCTAGGTCAGAGTCAAGCAAGTCTACAAAGACAGCGGGGAATTCCAAGTCTAAACATAAGAAAATGCATTTATCAAAGTGTGTTATGTGCAAAAAGGACCTAGCAGAAAATGTCTCTGGATCTATATGTGAGCAGTGTAAAAGCCAGCAACAGCAACAGCAGCAACCACCAGCACAGTATGATGATCTGATTAGATTTATGAGAGAGAACTTCGCTTCTAAAGAGGATCTTAGGAAACTCAGTAAAAAAAGGCCAAGAGCAGCACTTAGCGACAAATCTGATGTCTCAGATACAGAATTGCCTATATAACTTTCTGATGTTTCCGATGCAGATTCAGTTCACTCTTATGCGGAAGCAGGGTTTAACCAGGACCTGGTGCATAATCTTCTTAAACTGATCCATAAGGATTTAAACCTGGAGGATCCACCAGTAGAAATGAAATCGCAAGATGCTTTATTTCAGGAGTGCAAGAGGAAGTCTAGGTTTTTTCCTATCTCCCAAAGCCTAAAGGATATCATTCAGGAAGAATGGAAAAATCCTGACAAGCGATTGCCAGTCTCCCTTTAAAATGTCAAAGTTATATCCGTTTGCGGCGGAAGAAACAAAGAAGTGGGAAACCCCTCCCCATGTCGATGCGGCGGTAGCAAGACTCTCAAGGAAGACAACCCTTCCCCTGGAGGACGTGAACGTCTTTAGAGACGCTATGGTAAAAAAGATCGAGATTGGCTCAAAAAAACAGCACTCCATTGCTGGAGCAGCAATTAAGCCAGCAGCGGCGACCACCATTACGGCCAGGATGGTAAGAAGCTGGTGTGGTAGCCTGGAGGCTAATATTCTAGATGGAGTCAGGAGATCAGACCTGGTAAAGGCACTTCAGGATATACAACTGGGCATTGAATTTATATGCGAGGCATCCCTGGACTCGGTAAGGCTGGCAGCCAGGGCAGCGGCAGCAACCAGGCGGGCACTGTGGCTAAAGCCGTGGGCAGCAGACACTCAATCAAAGAATAAATTGTTGGCTATTCCCTTCCAGGGCGATTACTTATTCGGAAAAAATTTAGACGACATCATCTCCAAATCCTCAGGAGGAAAGTCTGCATGGCTGCCACAGGATAGATCACAGAGGAAAAATTTTCCTTACAAGGGTTATAAGGCCCAAGCATATGAATATAAGGAGGCAAGAGCCTATAGGCCCGGAAGATCATTCAAGAGAGGTCAGTGGAATACTCCTAAATCAAATTTTCATTCCCAAAGAGGAAAGGAGGTCAAGCCAAACCCTAAGCAAACCTCACAATGATGCCAGAAGGTTCTCGGGGGACGATATAGTGGGGGGAAGATTGTCGAAATTTGCAGAGCAATGGAACTTGGTAAATTCGGACAAGTGGGTGCTGGAGGTAATCTCTTCGGGATACAAAATAGAGGGGCTGATTCAGAGATGCGATTTCCACGGCACTTAGGTGCGTATATTTAAGATCTTAGAAAATTCGCAAAACTGCGCATGCGTAGAAATAGTGCAACGCCATGTACGTAGCGGTTAGGAGCGTAAATTCGCTAAGATCGTAAGTCTGAATCAATCGCAAGCACTTAAGATCTTAAGTGCTGCGAATCTTTAAGATCTTAAGGATTTGCATGGAAATGGGCGGGGGGAGGCAGGGAAATGAGGGAAAGTGGGCGCGGGCTGACACTTGGGATCTTAAATATACGCTACTACGTCACTTAAGATCTCAACTGCCAGCGCAGAGTTAGGGCTAGTCAATGGTGGTCTAAGTTTAAGATCCACCGCTGTTTGCAAGGGGAGTGACTCTTTATGCAGTGGGCTGGAACCTGCTAAGATCTTAACCTTAGATGCGTATATTTGCGATCTTTTCGCAATCGCATCTCTGAATCAGCCCCAAACTCCCTAGGAGCCTGAAGATTCCCAACACTTTTCACTCGTCTCTCCTCAAACCCTGGTAATCCTCTAAAAGATTTCCTGGATCTGTTCCTTCCCTGCCACCACCAGTCATCGTTCAGGACCATGAAAAATACCAAGTTGAGTCTATCCTTGATTCCAGGAGAGTTGTGGATGACGTTGTCACTGTTCTCGTACCTCTCCACTAGTATCTTCAAGATATCCTAACAAGAGTTACATAACTGCTTTTACTGAAACTACCAAAGGCTGACCCATCCCATACACCATTCATACCTATAGAAATGACACGCACAACATTTTAGGCTTTGTTGCAGGTGCCGTACCATGAGAGCAATATTGCTAATAGTGCTATTGTGTCATGTCAGGATGATTGGTTTGGAGTGATGGGACAAGCTGTGTCATGTGTTAAAGGAGTTGATTCTGGGGGAGAATGTGTTAATAGCTGTGCCTGTATTCCTGAATTGTGTCCACAGGTCCTCACAGGGGGGGAGGAAGTTCCCCTCCCCACTGTGGCTGTAACTACCAAGCAAATGGTTAAATCTAGGGCCTTAACT
>WWET01003784.1:76164-86294 GCA_011038615.1 Limnodynastes dumerilii | reverse complement strand
CGGCGTGGCTGTTGAGACCACCTATCTAAAGAACCAAGGTCTCTCAGATCATGTAGTGCAAACACTACTAAAGGCAAGGAAGTCCGCCACCTCTCTTATATATCATAGGATATGGAAGAGGTTTGTGTTCTGGGCCAAAGAACTGGAGTCTTCCCATGATTCTTGACTTTCTCCAAGCTGGGCTGGATAAGGTTCTGAGCACATCCTCTATAAAGGTCCAAGTATCTGCGCTCAGCGCTATGCTAGATACCAAATTAGCTGGTAACCGATACATCGCGAGGTTCATACAAGCAGCCACAGGAATTAGACACGCATTTCGCCCTCCTATGTCACCGTGGGATCTAAATGTCGTCCTGGATGCCCTCACAGGTCCACCCTTTGAAAAGTCCGACTCACTCTCCCTTAAGTTTCTGACCTATAAAACAATATTCTTAGAATCAATTAGAATCGCCCGCGAGAGGCGGGAAAATATTTGCGCTGTGCATTATCCCATCTTTTACGGTAGCAGATTTTTATGCGCACCTCTATGAGGCGTGTAGAAAAATAGAAAAAAAAAATTTGCCCAAACAGCATCGCACCGCACCAATGCTAATTGAATTAGGCCCTAGGTCTAATACCCGTCAGTACTTTATCCTATGCTCTCTGTTAAGACCAAATATCTGACCACCTCCAATGTAAATGTCATCTAGATACACTGTATAATTCTAATGTTACAGTATTTCATGAATTTTGTATTGTTTATATCACCTCTGTATTAATAAATTCTTTTGATCTGTGATCATAATGTATTTTTCCACGAGTACTGAAATAAAAATAAAAATTGTTTTAAAAAAATCTGATAAGCAGCCAGATAGTACAGTTTAATATTCTTAAAGCAGCAATTTTCACATTTTCGAGACTTCTGGAAGACTTGTTTGACTCTTGAAAGTATTTCTTTAGATATGCTATTATAGAATGATGTGGATGCTTGTTATTGGTCGACAAGATGACAAAAACAGTGTTGTATTTATTTTCCTCGGCTGTGTACTTCTGCAGTACTTCTAGTGTCTATATGATAACACACCCTAATATCCTTCTCTATTAAACAAATTTTGTTACATAATACAAAGTAAACCGTTATTAATAATCATTATATGTGAAATAATCTAAACTTTAAAAGAAAAAAGTACAGACAAGTATTGGTTAAAATAATCAACTGACAAGCTATCTAAAGTATATCTTTCTATTGGCTAGTGTGGATACTATACCATATTTACAGATACAATATTGCGTTGTGTGCCGTGCCTATATTTAGGAGTGGATTAACTGCGCGTGCGTAGTAACTTTTTCCACGCAAGTAACATAGGATTTAGGCATGGAAGTCCATTAGGCACGGACTTCTGAATCGCACTTAGGGTCATACATACGGAGGGGCGTGGTTGTCTTCCGTACGTGTGAAGTTACGTGAAGTTGGGCAGGGGGAGGCATTTAAATGAGCTTTTGAGGGTGCATTTAGTCATGTACGCACGCACGTATGGAAGTAGACACGTACAGTTAAGGGTGCCCTATGGAAGCGTAAGTCACCGAAAACTCTTCCATGCTAGGGGAGTGTCATGGGAGTTGCCTTGCTACGTGCGGTTATATTTGTATACTTTAGACACACGCATCTCTGAATCCTAAGAGGCCAGTCCAGAGGTGAACGTAAACCAGTCATCATAGTGTTTTATAATTCTGTTATGTAACTGCAAGCCAGCACCACTCTAAGACTGGCAGCCCTACATTACAAGTTATTGTTTTGAGAGAGGAAACATCAGCTCTCAAATCTAATACTTTTTACAACAGATGAAATTTGACTCCCCTGCGTTTTTTTTTCAGGTTGAAGTTTTCACCTATTTGCTTTTATTTTAAACTTTTGATTTGATTCAAAGATCTTTAGTTGCCAACTTTAACTTCACATCACCAGAAGACCTACAGTAATAAGACTTTATTTAATTGCATTGTGTTAATAGCACTTCTCTCCCCTTTTTTGTAGGTTATGGCTACTCTTGAAAATGTCTGCAAATATTGGACCTTCTTGGCTTCCTTCAGTCTTTTGTCCAGCTTGCCGTATTTGGCTAACGCTCAAACCCCTCCAAACGGGTGTGGAGCAGGCTTGAATGAGTTATTCTATAATTTATGTGACCTTTCAACTGCATGGGGCATAGTTCTGCAAGCTATTACAAGTGCTGGTATTATATCTTCTTTCATACTTACCATTGTTTTAGTAGCTAGCACCCCTTTCATCCAGGACAAGAGGAAGAAAAGCATGCTGGGTACTCAGGTGTTTTTTATTCTTGGAACAACTGGCCTTTTCTGCCTTGTGTTTGATATGGTTGTCAAACAATATTATGCCACCTGTGCTTCAAGAAGATTCCTCTTTGGGTTATTTTTTGCCATTTGCTTTTCGTGCTTGTGGACACATGCAGTTAATCTCAACTACCTAGTGAGGAAAAATATTGGACCTAGTGGCTGGTTGATTTTTGGCATAGCCGTAGTCCTATCTCTAGTGGAAGTGATTATTAATACAGAATGGCTTATAATCACCATCGTAAGGACAACTGGGACACCACAGGAGCCATGCTTAATTGAAAATCAAGACTTTGTAATGGCATTGATATATGTCATGTTCCTTATCCTTGCAGGATTTATGACAGCCTGGCCTGCCTTGTGCGGACGGTATGGTCACTGGAGAAAGCATGCTGTCTTTATTATACTCACACTTTTTTTGTCTATTTGTATTTGGATAGTTTGGATTGTTATGTATGTTTACGGAAATATCTATGTCGGGAACCCTACATATTGGGATGACCCCACATTGGCCATTGCTCTGGTTTCTAATGCCTGGGCCTTCATCTTCCTCTACATTATTCCAGAGATCTCTCAGTTGACTAAACCAAGTTTAGAACAAACATTTGAAGAAGAACTGTACCCCACTAGAGGTTATGAAACCATCCTTAAGGAACAAAACTCACAAAGCATGCATGTGGAGAATAAAGCATTTTCCATGGATGAACCACAAGCGGGTAAGCATTTATATTGTGTCTTCCTTCTCTCAACATAAACATTTTAAATAGTATATTAATATAATTAAAGTATATTTATTTAGCATTTGTAGTTTTTCTGATATTTTTTCCATGTATACAAAATGATATGCTAAGTTTCTTCTTAGGTACAACAGCATTTTTATTTAACCTGTGCTTTGTATAGTGGTGCATCCATAGAAAAATGTTGTATCTAGTGCAACTATGCAGATAAAAGTTAGTAAAAATATACTGTATGCCATTAGTGTAATGGCCTATTAGATTAGTTTACCTTATTTCACAGTGTTTATTTGTGTATATTTATTTATGTTATGGGTTATTTGTGACATTTAATTTAGATCTGTTGCATTTATTTGTAAAATTATTTCATCATTACAAAACTGGCAAATATCTGGTAAAAGCCCCTAGAGATTCATTTAGGGGTAGGTAGTAATCCTTATATTAATGGTTGCATGTTTGCGCTTGTTCTCACCGAGAACATAACACCTTATAAATATGTAAATACTCTAGAACTAGGTATATTGGTCCATTGAATCAAAAATCTTAAGAACTTCAAACAAATAAAATGTTATGGGATGTTTTCAGAATATTTTTGCAGTTTTTTGACAATTATCTTATAATTTGGATAATCTAATATTGTTTGGCTTTTCTCTGTTGTCAGCCAAGAGACCAGTATCCCCATACAGTGGATACAGTGGGCAGTTAAGAAGCAATGTCTACCAGCCCACAGAGATGGCACTTATGAATAAGAATACGGTAAGATTCTCATTGACAGTGGACTTTTTTCACTGCTGCTTCTATGCTCCAGCGTTTTTCCTCTTCTAGGGTTGGCTTACGTGCTGTTGTTTTACTCTATGGGCCAGATTTACTAAGCTACGGGTTTGGAAAAGTGAAGATGTTGCCCATGGCAACCAATCAGATTTTAGCTGACATTCTCTAGTATGTAATGGGAAAGTGAGAGCTAGTATCTGGTTGCTATAGGCAACATCTCCACTTTTCCAAACCAGCAACTTAGTAAATCTGGCCCTATGACTGCCATATGTATGTTACACTGTGAAGCTATTCATGGCTAGCCTTGCTTTCCCCCAAAAGATACAATACTTCTTCAGCTCTCACACACCATTAAAAGTACTGTAACTTCAAATTTTTCTGTGCCTATTTTTATATAAGGCATACATCTAGTAGAGCTGAGAGAGATTAGCAACAAACTAGGTATCAGAATGATCTATTCTTTGAAGTATTCCAAATGATTTTGTCTAATTCTCAATAGGATTTATCTGGAGTTTATCCTACTACTTTTGCTCCCTCTTAAATTCCCTTATTATTTATGTTTAATTCTCAACTTTAACTCTATTAACAATACATTGGACAATGAATTAATACCATTGTCATTTCAGCAGTTTTTGCAGTCTATGCATTCCACATGAATGACAAAACATATAATACAAAAACAGGGGTTTTCCAGCTTCAAATGGCTGTAATTAATAAATATCTTACTCTGGCCAACTCAAGATCTGTTTGCAGTGTGCATAACTACAAAAGCCTCAATAAAATGGCTATATAATCTCACCATAATACTTCTGCATATGCCCATTTAATTGGGCTCTATATTATCTCATAGAGCCCCAAAATTCGAGAGGGGGTTGGGAATATAAAGGACTATTATGGGGGATAATTTAAACATAAGGGGCTGGATCCAGACTTAAGTAAGTGCTCGAAATGAGTTATTCCTGGGCTAAACCATGATGATTGCATGGGAGTCAAATTTCATCTGTTGCAAACAGTATTGGAGTTGAGAGGTGATGTTTCCTATCCCAAGTCTAAATAACAGTGTGATAGTAAAGCTGGTCAGTATCTGTGTGCAGTAAGAAATTCAAAGATATATCCCTGCATGCAAAGGATACTATTAACTTTACTCCCCCTGCAATCAACATGGTTTTGGAGTAACTAATTTCAAGCACTTAAGTCTAGATCCAGCCCAAGGAGCTTATTATGGTGTACATAGAGCTAAATTATTAGGAATAAATTAGGCACAGTTAAGGGTCTAGAAAGAGCTTTGTAATAGGACATAAACTCTATTGTGCTCAAATTATATACATACATCCAGTGCTCGAAGTGGAAAATTAGAAGTCGGGGTATTGATTTTTCAGCATCGGATGTCTTGAGTTTGGCAAAGTAAACAGGTCAACAATGAGTTATCACATTGTGTACATGTCATGTGGGTCATGATTTCTACACTGAACGCTTCATGCTTAATTAAATGATCTGGTAACCGCTAGGGAAAAACAATGATAGCTACCCCACAGGGCTGTTTCTAGGAGTGGCCAAGCCTTATTGTCCCCTCCTTCTGTTTGTCCAACCAACCTTATTGCCCCTCATTTTATGTGCCAGCCAGCCTTATTGCACCTTCCTTCTGTGTGGCTAGCAAGTCTTATTGCCCCCTCTTTGTCCAGTCAGTCTTATAGCCCCCTCTTTATGAGTGTCCACCCAGCCTTATTGCCCCCCTCTTCACTTGTGTCCAATCAGCCTTATTGTACCCTCCTTCTGTTTGTCCAACCAGCATTATTGCTCCTCCTTTTGTGTGCCCAGCCAGTCGTATTTCCCCCTCTTTCTTTGTCCAGCCAGCCGTATTGCTCCCTCTTTATTTGTGTCCAGTCACCATTATTGTCCCTGCCTTCTGTATGTTTGTCCAACCAGCATTATTGCCTCCTCCTTCTGTGTCCAGCCAGCCCTATTGCTCCCTATTTATTTGTTTCCTGTCAGCATAGTCCCCTCCTTGTTTGTCCAAACAGTCTTATTGCCCCCTGTCTATGTTCAGCCAGTGTTATAGCCCCTCTTTGAGCGACCACCCAGCCTTATTGTCCCTCCTGTGTCCAGCCAGACTTATTTATTTGTGTGCAGTCAGCCTTATTGTCCCCTCCTTCAGTTTTCCCAGCCTGATTGCCCCTCCGATGTCCAGACAGCCTTATTACCCCCTCATTTTTTTTTTGCAGTCAGCCTTATTGCCCCCCTTCTTCAGTTTACCCAGTCTTATTGCCCCCACTTTGTGCCCAGCCAGTCTTATAGTCCCTTCTTTATGTGTCCACCCAGCCTTATTGCCCCTCCTGTGTCCATCCAACCTTATTGCCCCTCCTTCTGTGTCCAGCCAGAATTGTTGTCTCTCTATATATCTCCATTCAGCCTTATTGCATCTTTCATGTTCAGCTCCCAATTCCAAATCCCCATTCCCCATCTACTTTCTAAAACAACTCTATAATAAACTTACCTTTCCTGTCTCTTCCGGCTCTCTCCTCCACGGCGCTCTCTCTACAGAATAATGATGTTCACGTTACCTTAGGTCACACTTGAGTCTTCTGATCAGAGCTGCAGCTGTGGACAGCACAGCCAGCTGTGTCAATGGAAGCAAAGCTCCTAGTGACACATTGAGCAGGTATTCCATACAGCGTTTTTTTTTCTGTGAGCCCGCACTGAGTAAAAATACAGCCGCTCACAGAATCTTAAAATTCTGTGAGTAGTTGTATACTTACTCAGTGCCGACTCGCAGAAGTGCTGGTATGTCATACTGCCGTATACTGGCCAACTTCGAGCACTGCATACATACACACATACACACACCTATAGCAGTTTTGATTTACTATTTGTTTGTTTATTTTATTGCCACAGGCAGAACTTCCATATGATGTAATAATTCCAAGGGCCACTGCCAACTCTCATCCAGCTGTCAGTGTAAACTCCACAATGAGAGCAGAGGATGCATACTCTGCACAGAGTCAGCACAATGCAAAGAATGGACAGGTATAATGACTAACAACACCTACTAAACATACCTACATACATCCATACGTACTGTATATGTGTTCTCTAATCTGCAGTGACACCTTTTAACAATCTGCATCTCATTTCTAGTCAGTGCAGGTATAATTCTAAAAAACTTGCTAGATAATTGCTGATCAGCATACTCACCCATTCAAAAAAAAAAAAAAATAGAAACTGGGCATTATTCGAAATAGGGACATCCAAAAAGGAACATTCAGACGTCCCTTTTTGTGAATGAACAGTTTCTAACTTCTGTCTGCAGTGATGGGCCCTATAATTATATAATGTCTACCGACATTTCTTAAATGAGCAATGATTAGCCATTTGTTACAAGATATATATGGCTATTACATTTTTAACCTTGCTCCTAAATTAAAAAAACTTTGAGTCTTGCATCAACATAACTAATTATTCTGTCTCTTACATTTTTTGCATTAGGTGATCATTTTTTATTATTGGATATCTATGTATAGAGAGAGAGAGATGTGCCCCAGAATTCTTGCCATTAGTAACTGACATGCCATTCTATTTGTAAAATTAAATGCAAAAAAATAAGTTACACACATTTGCAAATATATGATAAATCACTACTTTCAAGGCTTTTTTGCTGAGGTGGTCTTAACTTTAAACTTGAAAGTGTCAGGTGGCTCATCATATCTTTACAAATGTGCATAACTAATGTTTCTGCATTTGTTTTACAGATAGAATGGTAAATGAGTTATTGGTTAATGGCATATTTCCCTGCTTATGTGTAGATTACACCTGCCGTTTACTGTCCAAATTAAGTAATTTTATTATTATTATCATTTATTTATAAGGCACCACAAGGTATCTGCAGCGCTGTACAAATCCAACAACACAATTCAGTACAGACATAGAGTCTATGGATAGATAAATCCTAATAGAGCATGCTGTATTTTTGTAGAGGAGGGAACAACACTACGATTGAGGGACCTGCTAACATGAGCTAACACACAAAGTGGGAGGGATGAACTAATAGAAGACGTAAGGAGGGGGAAGGAAGTGGACTGCTGATGTGAGCAGAGGAGAGGAGGTAGGAAAGAAAAGAAGGGATAGATGTAGGATGCAGTGAGGATGTTAAGTACATTCAGCTAGCCTGAATAGGTGCATTTTCAGTGAGCGCTTGAAGACCTGCAATGTGGGGGAGAGTCTGACTAAAGAAGGGAGGTCATTCCAGTGCAGAGGTGAAGCACAAAAGAAGTCCTGGACATGTGAGATGTGATCAGTAGAAAGGGCGGAAGGGGTGTGCATGTAGATGAGGGAAGAGAGGGACGGAGCAGCAGATGGCCTTAAAGGTGAGGGTACGGAGTTCTGAAGTGGACAGGAAGCCAGTGGAGAGTTTGACGTAAAGGAGAGGCCAAGGTGGAGTGGCATGAGAGGAAGATAAGCCCAAAAGGGGGAATCCGGGGGGAGGGAAAACAATGATTTCCGTTTTATCTATATTCAGCTTTAGGAAGCGATTGGTCATCCATGTGGTTAGAGACGCAAAGCACTCAGAAATCTTAGATAGAAGAGAGAGGTTTAGGTCAAGGGAGGAGAGGTAGATGTAGTAGAACTAATAAATGTATTTATTTGATCAACCACCATTTTATGTAATTATATATAGTTACGCTACCCTTTACCTCTGTAAATATATATAATATATATATATATTGGGTTACCAGGTCCATATTTTAGCCATGGAAACCTGGTTCTCAGTAATTGTCGAGCACTGAGATAATTGAGTGAAGATTTGTTTATCTAGCTTCAAACATATAACAGTACATCACTACAGTTATTTATGTTTTTTGTTTTGTTTTTGTTTTAGGTGAACTCCCCTTACAGTCAGTGGTGATATCCTGATATTACTTTGGAAGTATTTCCACCCCTTGCATTACTATTTCATTATTGGACACACAAAGAGAACGGATTCAAAATAATTTTCAGGACAATGACATGTCAATGCCGGTGGGCATACATATTTGTAATATCTTAACCACTATTGTAAAGTAACTGATTTTTCTACAAGTTAATATATATTCTATGCCAAAGCAAACCTTTTATAGCATATATTTAATGCACACATTTTGGCAATATTCAACCATATAATTTCTCACTGTTCCAGGCAGCAAGTCAAATGTTTAGCAAATTAATAGAAGGGGTTAGTAATTAGTTAGTTATTGTGAGGTCAACATTAAATTACATGTTAGTATAATGTTACATTATGCAACTGCATGCAGTTTGATGCTTTGTTTGCATAGTCATTTCTGAAGTTAATTTATTGTCTACATATCATAAAGACAGCTATTTTGTGCCTTTTGTCTCAATTATGTGAAATCTCATCAACTGACACATTGACTTTTTAGGTTTAGTCCACAAAATGGTTGCTTTTACTGTGTGTTCTGGACTGGTACACTCTGAGTGGACAGACAGCATGTTTAGCCCTATGCTATGGCAATAATAACAGGGCTAAATAAATAAAATGGCAATATAAAATAGATATCTGCTGAAAAGCTGCTGAATATGTTAGTGCCTTCAAAACAACCTTTTGTTCTAAAAGTCCATTTATTTCACTCTTTTTATTTATGGTGTGGCTTCTCTTACATTTAAAAATGAAAAGAAAAATCAATATATTTGTGTATATTTTATTTGACATTATGTATAAAAATGTAAAGTCTGTTATTTTTACAAAATATATAAAGTATGTATGATTGTATGTTGACTGTCTAGGTGGGAAACATTCTCAGAAGGATGTATTTCTGCACCAGTTTCTAGAAAATCAAACTAAAAACTCTGTAAATTCATACACAAATATGCTTTTGTGGCTTATGTGGTTTTTTTTTTCTTGTGACCTAAAAATAAAATGTTTATTTAGATTGAAACCCTTTGGTATTTCCAATTACATTCAAAAATATAAATAACAAAAATGTATAATGTAATTTAAAAAGAAAAAATAAATATTAAAATTAATAAATGTGTTACCATGTAAGTCAGACTGTTGGAGCACACTATGCATGCCTTGGAACTCTGATTTCAGTACGTTAATATTTTTCAGACGTTAGGGCGTGACAACACTTCGTTCGACTATACACATTGTGGGTGGGGGAAGGCATTTAAATTGTACGGTATGGGCTGGGTTAGGCACTTACATACAACAACAAAATATAAACAAATTCCAGCGCACACTAGCAAAAAAAAAATTTAAAAAATGTGTATATGTGAGCAGCACTATATAAAAAAAAAAAAATATGTATA